>CAUYQG010033388.1:0-46612 GCA_963574415.1 Tarsius wallacei | reverse complement strand
TACCGCCAATCCCGCTTCCCCACTCCCTTCCTGGCAGTTTCCCCCTACTGTCAATCCTTTTTTTTTTTTTGAGTTGGAGTCTCACTCTGTCGCCCAGACTGGAGTGCAGTGGCCGCTCCCAGACACCGCAGCCTCGACCTGTTGGGCTCCGGCAATCCTTCCGCCTCAGCCTTCCAAGTAGTTGGAACTACAGGCATGCACTACCACGACCGGCTAATTTTTGATTTATTGTAGAGATGAGGTCTCACCAAGTTGCCCAGGCGGGTCTCGAACCCGCGGGCTCAGGCAATCCACTCACCTCAGCCTCCCAAGGCGCGGGATTACAGGCTGAGCCACCGAGCCCGGCTAATCCTTTTCTTATAGTATTACGATAATTGTTCAAGATTTGCTTATGAGTGAGAACATGCGATACTCAGTTCTTTGTTTCTGTGAAAGATCACCCAGTATTATAGACTCAAAGTCCATCCAGATTACTGTGAAGTTCATGATTTTGTTTTTTATGGTTGCATAATAGAATTCTCATTCGTCACTCCTACTTTAACTCATGTTTTATGTACTGAAAACCTACTTAACCTTCAAAGCACAGCTTGACTCTTTTCTTTAAAAAGTAAATGAGCATTTCAGGCAAGAGTAGCCCTTTTTCTTTCTTCTGTCATTTTTTTTTTTTTTTTTTTGGTTTGACCACTTTGTTTTTATCTAGATGAATCCATTTTCCTCTCATTAGCTTGAAAACTCCTTAAAGACAAAATATAAAAACTAAAAATAATCCATTTTTCCATTTAATCTGATAATCAGTCATATTTTTTCAAGTTGAATTTGACATTCAAAAGCAAAATCTGCTGAAAGGAAAGACCAGGCTTAACTAACTTTTCCTTTTGAATAAAACGATATTTTAGGGTTATGACTGCCCAGATAGAGGCCGGTCTTACATTGTTGGACATTACTGGTTTGACAGTTATTCAAAGTTTAATTGAATATTTCTGAAGCACCTCACTCTAGGTGTCATATTTAGAGACAGACTATGAAAACAAAGTGAAAGGCATGCTTTCTATAACTAAGGAATTTACTAACTAATGAAGAAGACTAAAATGACACAAATCAACACAAGTAAGAATGCTTGTCCCTGGGGGTCCTGGGCTAAGCTTCCCTAAGAATAGCTAATATTGCTTTTTATTCACACCTAGAAAATAGCGTAAGTGTATCAATTAGGGTGCATTCAGCTACAAGTAAAATTGTACACTACTCCTAGTATCTTAATTTATAAATATATGTTGGGTTTTTGCTTGCTTGCTTGTCTGATTTAGAAAGTGTGAAGGGAGGTCATGATAAGATTGTTGAGTGACTCTTTAATGACTTAGAAACTCAGACTTTTTCTGTCACTACTGGGCAACTCATAGGTACAAGATGACTTCCGTAGCTCCAAGCCTATCTTGCTTATCTCGGTGTTCCAAACAGAAAGAGGCCAGGCAGAAATAAATTGTCATTTTACCAAGGAGGAAGATGAAAAAAAGTAAATAAATAAACCTAGCACCTCTCTCTCATATTCCACCCACCACCATCTGCCCAAAAGACTCCCATTTACATCTCATTGACCATGCACTTGGTCCCATAACTGCACATGTCTGCAAGGAAAAGAGAGGAAATGCATTTCTAGAAAATGGATGTGTACTAGTTATATTTGGCTTAGAGAAACTGTGTTTTTTTTCTTGGGGTTAAGCCTACTGCCGCAGTGAATGGAATCCAATTTCTCTTAACAAAAATGTGTGCCATGCTGTACAGTGAAAACTTAGTGTCTCCCCTACCAAGCAATTCAAAAATCATGTACTAACTCTTCTTTCAGTCCTTTTCAGGAAGTTCACATCTTTCTGGGGGAATTTTAGACATTTGGGAAAATCCATGAGGCCCTTTAAATCCCCATAGTACAGTAACTAAAGACCATGCATTTCTAAGAACCAATGTGCCTTTACTGAATTTCTTTTCTGTTTACTTTTCCACACTTACCAAATTAATGGCATCTGTAAATGGCATTCATTTACTCAATAGTACGCCAGTGACTCCAAAGACCCACTAGCACAGCCCCTTAGGTTTCTGCAGACCCAGAGCCAAGCAACTGTGTGAAGTACTCAGGAAGAATATTAAAGAAACTTTCTAGACAGACAGGACTGCCAACCAGTACTCATCAGAGCTGTGTCATCATGGAAGTCCACACTGGGCAGTAATTGCACTAGAAATTAGGGCAGAATTTTGCATCATTATTTGGAGAGTTTCCTGGTAGAGAAAAATGTTGGGCTCCATTTTCAATTTATGGCCAGAATTAAATCTCCTCAAAATAAGCCTTATTGACCACTTTACAGAGAGAAAAACTGAGGCACGGCAACATTAATCTAAATGTAAGATAAAGAGACCACTGGTAAAGGAGCAACAATGCCATTATTTTGTAGTCCATTGCATAATTTCTGTAACTGCACCCCCCCCAAACACACACATACCCATACAAATGGAAAAGAGACAGGAAATCAATCTTCCATTCAAATCTTCAAATTCATGCAAATGAGACCATCACGGTCACTTGAATTGGATTTAAAACAAAACAAAACAAAAAAACTGTTGCAAAGTTGGAAAAATATTATGTTTACATTTCAAAAATTCAAGGCAAATTTGATCTGGCATGCGTCCTATTCTAAAAATGTTTGATGATTGTATTCGTTCTAAAAACTTTTGCAAATGGGAAAATTCTGTGCCAAAGTTCTTTTTTATTTGTTCTTTAAAAAAAGAAAAAATCCACCAATTTTACCTTTTTGTCATGAATGAGGCTTGTGCATTCGGAACTTATTTAATATCATTGCTAATGAGCTAATTTTAATATCTGCATTTGTGATTAAACTGACTTCATTAGAGAAGTCTAGAAGTCTCTTTCCATAGTGAAAATGTTATGTACCTATATGAAGCACATCTGTTTCTTCTCTTCTCTCTCTCCTCTCTTTCTCAGTGGTTACTGTAGAATCGTTTAACAACTAATTCTCAATATGCATTTTGGTGTTCCATATCTTGGGTAATAAAACTTGAACTAATTTAAAATACAATTCGATGACCAATTAACCACTACTAATAAAAGTAAACTCAATAATATATAATATGACTTACAAATATGTGACCACATGCTTTTATTTCATCTTAATGTTCGCTACGTCTCATCGCTAAATTGTAGTAGCAGACTGAAAAAAAAATCTTGATTGCAACTCTAAGAATTGGCAAAAGACAAAATGATAGTGTGTACATGGCATACTTGGACATCATTACCTCACAGGAAAGCTTTTCTTTCCTTAAAATGTGAAATTTTTAATTTTATTTGAATTAACATCCATTAATTGCCCTGAAAGAATTGTCCTAATTTAATGTCTTTTTTTCCCACCATTAAATTGTCTTTTACGTATTATTATTGCCCTCCAGACATCACTTTAATGGGGGAGGGTGGGAACAACTCATTTTAAAGAAAGATTTATTTTTCAGGATTGCTTTTTTGGAGAATCTAGCATTAAGTGATTAAAAACTCTGAGTACTACAGAGTTCTTCTGCTAGAGATCAAATATAGAAAACTTCGCCGAGCTCAACATAAAAATCCTTGTGTCTCAGGTAGCTGAGTGCCTCAGGAAATGACCCCAACCCCCAAATCTAGATATAAGCCTCCACTGAATTACTTAATGCACCTCACTAGTGGCAGATTTAGCATCAATCACATTATCTAAAGCCTGGACAGTGAACTCAGAGGACTTTGGGGAAAAGTGTTTTCATTCTTAAGAAGCCCCTGGGAGAGACAATCTATGTTACTTCAGGATGTTACCACAACTATTCAGAAACCACTGTAATCATTTCACTACCAGCTTAGAAGGAAACTAAGTTGACTGATGGCAGAACAGGGAAACAGGAAGAGCTGAAGGATGATACTGAGAACATAGTTATGCTAGATCAGCAGTTCTGTTAGATCTACTATGTGGATGTAGCACTTCTTTTTGACTTACTGTTAGCTCAATAGTACATTTTTCCAATTTTTAAGACACCTTTATTTGGAATTTCTGTTACCTTTGGTCAAAAAGCATCTAGACTGCTGAGAGTATAGCCTGGGACTCAGCCTCTTGTCATGGTCCACCAGCATCCCTGCCAAGATAAACGTCTCACCCCGTCTGCTTAGCAATCATGTGTGGCTAGACTGTGTCCATTTCTAGCAGTCATTATAAAATAGAATTGGAATGGAGCAATAGTGAGGACTTGCTTCTGGGGGGATTTTTGCACTTTGTTAAATTATTTTTCCTTAAAATTATGCTAAAATATACTCAACAAAAATTTATCATTGTAGTTAATCGTAACTGTACAGTTTAGTGGTGCTATGTACATTCACGATGTTGTGCAACCATCACCTCTATCCAACTCTATAATGATTTTTCATGTTGCAAAACCAGAACTCTGTACCTGTTAAAACTATCTCCCCATTCCCTCCCTCTCCATTCTTTGGCAACCGTCATTCTACTTTCTATATCTATGAATTTGGCTATTCTAGGTACTTCATAAAAGTGGAATCATACAGTATTTATCCTTTTGTGACTGGTTCATTTCACTTAGCATAATGCCCCCAAGGTTCATTCATGTTGTAGCGTAGGTCAGAATTTCCTGTCTCTGTAAAGCTGAATCATATTCTGCTGTGTATATAGACCACATTTTGTCATTCATCTGTTGATGGACATGTGGGTTGCTTCCACTTTTTGGCTATTGTAAATAATGCTGTAATGAACATGGGTATAAACAGCGAGCTTTAATATGGCAACTAAGTTTTAATCCTTAATGTGTATTTGATAGTCTAAATAAGGGCTGTCAAACTATGATTCCCAGGCCAAATCTGGCCTGACACCTATTTTTATGGATAAGGTTTTAGATACTAGAACAAAATTGAATTTGGTTTCGGAAGGAAAAAATATAGTTAGTGGGGAGAAGAGTGTGCATACAGTAACAATTTTTTTAAAAACGATATGTAGATATTTTGGAGAATAGAAATAATCCTTCTTTGGGATGTATTATGTTCATTCTGCACAACAGGATATTATGAAAGAGCTCTAAATTACCTCATTTAATCCTGAGGAAGACTGTGGGGGCAGAAACTCCCTACCCCTGCTTTCTCTAATAGATGAAGAAAACTGGGTTTAGAGGATTTAAGAATTCATGTCCCTTTGACCACAAAACCTCGACTCTTTTTCCAATATGACATAGTCTTTTGAAAACATATAAATGTAACAGTCAAAAAGCATTTACTCCATCCCACAACCATGATTGACACAATTGACCAGAAAATATATAGGGGCAAAAAAAAAATGTATACACATTTTAAGAGATGTTATCTATGTATTACTTTTTTGAAGTTGAATTGAATTAGGGTAGCAATGTGTGATATGACGTTCACTCAATCGTACTTCTGCCATTTTTCTTTGACTGTCCTCCTTGTCTCATGGTGACATTAGCACTCATTTGATTAACACCATCTTTTAAGTAAATGTTATACTTAAAATATGTATACATTTTTTGGTTATATATATATTCAGCCACTTTTAGGGGAGGAAACTGAGAGGTTCAGGGAACTCATGCAAATGGCTCAAGTTCATGCAATGAGTAGGCAGGATAAGTGGCACAGCCAAGATTCAAACCCAGTTTCTCTTACTCTGGAACAGTGTTTCTCAACCCCAGCTCTGTTGGCATTTTAACTTGGATATCTTTTGTTGTGGAGTTCTGTCCTGAGTATGATAGAATGTTTAGCAGCATCCCTGGATTCTGTCAACAAGGTGCCAGTAGCATCCCCTCACCTCAATGTGACAACCAAAAAATGTCTAGCTTTTGCCAAATGATTTCTAGGTGTGTGTGTTGGTGGGGAGGCATGGAGTAGATATCCTGGGTTGAAAACCACTGGTCTATATTCATGCCTTTCCAGCACGCTGCTCTGATTTTCTACTTGAGGCAATTCATAATCTAGTAGATAATTGCAGACACATGTGGCTGAATCTAAAACAGAAGAGTATTATATAGAGTCATTATATAGAGTCAATATAGAAACCAGAAGAGTTGAACCTAGTGCTTTTAAGAGCATATGCTTTCCAGCTAGACTGCGCAAATTCAAGATTCAGATTCAATGCTTACCAGCTGTTATCCATGGACTGGTTATTAATTTTCTATGCCTCAGTTTCCTTATCTATCAAATGGGAATAAATATAATACCTACTTGGCACAAAAGGAACACCATGACTAGGGCAAGCTGAGCCCCTTGTTGTGCAGGGTAGAAAGTGGAGAGTAAGAGGCTTTCTATTTTGAGGCCATCACCTGATTTTCATTGGCTTTGCATATTGATATCTGTAATGCTTGTCCTGAGGGCTGGAACTTATGTTTCTGGCCTAATTAAGGAAGGAATAGCTGTTTTGTGTGGTTATTTTCTGGATGGAGTATAAACAGTCAACACCTTGCCTGATTATACCAGTGTAGCAAAGACTTTTAGCTTAGTCTTCCTGAGAGAGTCATAGAAACACAGACATCAGGTTAGGAGTTCTTGGCTATTTTCTAGTTTAGCTCCTTCTTGTATAGACAGGCGATGACTGAGACCAGAGTAAAATGACCATCTGCCCAGGGTTATAGGTCTGGTTCCTGCATGGTTTTGACTGACCTGGACCACTGATTTTCAGTTCAGCATGTTTCTTATATTGTTTGTCAACATTTTATCAGAGTAATTTATTTCATAGATGCATAAGATACACTTGAGAGTGATGATGACTGGATATTCTGCATGTAGATATGTTCCCTAATTAAAAAGACAAAATCAAATACACACTATATTTCTAAATGTGTATGTTTGTTTCTTAATAATCTTTGGATGTCTGAGAATAATGCTTTTTTTTTTTGCTAAAACTTATGTTGTCATTTTTCTAGAATAGTCGCTCATGTTACTGGCTTCTGCTCTGACAGAAGACAGAGAAGGCATTTCCTGAAATATTAAGCAGGTTTTTCCCTAGTCACTCTACGGTGATAACTAGAGTAACAGTGTCCACTGCTGGCAAATCAGATAATTGCATCACACTTTACACAGTTACTGTATGTGAGAAACAACATTTTACCCTCATCAGGATGTTTTTTTCAGGCAAAGGTTTTAAGATATGCAGTCTGAAAAAATGCCATTATGTCTTTTTATATTGCTAGTTTTTTATTCATTTAATAATCAATTAATGATTTAGAAGTAGTCAATTTGCCTCTATAAATCAGACTATACCATTGTAAGAGTTTCTATTTTAATATAGTTGAAGTTTAAAAAATTGAGAGTGAAAAAATATGGTTTTACATTATAAGGTTTGTATTTAATATTATTAAATAAGCAAAATTAATGACTGCCATAATGGAACTGATTTTTTTTTAATCATTTAAAATAATAATTCACCAAAAATTTACCTGGGTTTGTGCTCTTCAGGACATCCATCATAGATTTAGAAGATGACGAGTAGAAGACTATTGAAATGGTATTTTTGTCTTAATTTATTCAAAATACTTAAAGGCATTTTAATTTATTAAACCTTTGAAAAAATGTTGCACAATTTTTGTAATCTAACAATTTGATTTATTTAACTGGACAGCTGGACAAAAGCCTAACTAAGAATGACCTCTTTTTCAAGATTTCTGTGTGCTTTGGGAAAGCTTCCTGGATTTCAATGCCAATAACAGGCAGCAGAGGGCCCAGCAAATTTTAACTATCAAGAGACTTGCTGAAACTGAGGACAATTTTATTTTTTACTCTCTTTTAAATTTCAGACTTACTCTTTAAAATTTGAACTTGTAAATGATGAAAGCTATTTTTTTTATTTGCTATAGGAAGAAAAAGTCATTAAAATACATGGATTAAAATGGTCTTATGATGCTATTATCATTTATGAAAATCCACAAATAATAATTGATTCTAGTTATAGAAACAGAACTGGGATAATTAAAAGCTAGTGTAGAATTTTACTGTTTATTAGCTTTGAGACTGGGTAATTATAGTTGCAGCAAGAAGCAAACACCATACATAAAGACTATGCATACTGATGAAGATTGTTATATGAAAATATTGTGACCCTATGTCTGCTCCCAATTTTTGAGATTTGGTATTGTAGGGTCCTAGACATCAGGACTAAGTAGGCCAAGAGCATAGATCTCTCCACAGTTTTGCTGCTTTCAGTTCATGTGTTTATTCTTTCACGACTCTTCAGGTCTTCACTTGGCCTAAACAATCAAGTCCTCTTCCCTTTCTAAGTCTTAAAGGTGCCCCCCAGTGAGAGTCTTGTCTCCCTATCTGCTCCTGACATACTGTTTTCATTTTCTGTCTTCCAGATCTTCCCACATGCAAATTGTGTTTGCGAGATTACTTATGCATTTTCAATTTATTCTTTCAACAAATATTTATTGAATTTCACTCTGTGCCAGGAGTTGGGAGGAGAACAATGAACAAGAGCTAAGGGGCCTCTGATCACCTGGCATTTACTCTGTAGTAGAGGAAGACTAATCAACAGATGTGTAAAGACAAAAATCAAGATGAGATATCACACTGATGAGAGGTTTGAGCAAAGAAAATCAATAAGGTCTGAAGAGTTCAGATAGTGACTTTAGGTTGTCAGTTACTTTAGATTGCATGGGCAGGGAATGACTCTCTGAGGAGGTGATATTGGAGTAGAAACTTGAATGAAAAGATAGAGCTGGGACTACCAAGTATTTCAGGTAGAAAAAAGCAATTTGTACAACAGCCTCAAGGCAAGCCTTTCATGTTTGCTGGACGGAAAGTAGGCCACCTTCTCTCCTTGTATTGCTTTCCATTTCACCTTGGAAATAACAGGTGAGCACGTGGGATATTTTTCTTATTCATTTCCCACTGCAAAAAGGTGACGCCATGGAATGCCTGTGCCCCACTTCCTCTTGACTGCTGCCTCCCACATACTTGGTGACCTTGTTCGGGAGACCTTCCTCTCTTTGAAAATGTTCTTCTGCACTTGACCCCACATTCAAAAGCCTGCCTAATTAGGTGCCTGACTACTGAGTTTCCTACCAGCCAACCCAATGCACAGATACAACTAGATACTTACTGCTCAAAAGGACTTTAAGCAAGATCATTCAAGATAAGGATCCCTTTTCAGGTCCAGAGAGGTTAAGTGACTTGGCCAATCTAAGTAGAAAAAGAAACGGAGGGATTCTGCAACCCGCTCCAGAGTGCTTTGAATTTTCTTGTTCTGTCTATTGTAATATATACCTCTGCAAAATTCTATTTCCCCCCAACCATTTATCCCCCCTTCTCTCTGATTGTATAGTCCTCTAACATTCTAACTCTTCCATTCATACAATTTATTTCCAAATCATGTCATTTCTTAACTCATTTTTATTTAATAGGAGTTTGTGATGACTTTTGGTTCCAGAATGATTTCCCCAATAAACTAGATTAAATACAAACAGTATATGTGTTTAATCCTTCTCATAATGAGACTATTGCAGACGGATAATGCAGTTATACAAATCCAATTGGCATTTGCAGTCTATGAATTAGAAACAAGGAAGAAGATGGAAGACTATTTATCGTCAGGGCATGGCGAGATTTTTACAGAGCCTTATTACTTGAGAAGCAAATCTAACCATAGACAGTGGGAAATTTTAGGGTCTTGCATTAACTCAATTCCCTGGAGCCTTCCTGGCCTAATCTAATGTCTTTGCTCAACCTTACTTGAGGTGAAAATTGGGCTTCCAGACAATGTGCAGAAAGAATGTACTCTTGGGACCATGAAAAGTCAGACAAAAATAAAGTAGGGAATGGACAGATTGTTTAGTAAGCTGCCTACAGCTTACCGAAACCTTTTCTAAACATCATTCAAATGAGTATGTGTTATGGTACTGTTAATAACTTTAAACTTGTTTTCAGGAAATCTGGAGAAATTCTGTCACTAATACTCAGAAAAAGAGGCTAAGGCCAGCACATCTATGAAATGCACAGAGTTGTATTGAGCAATTGTTTCTCTGGAATGAGAAAGTATCACATACGAAAAGTTAGAGATCAATGTAGAACCTGAAACTCATCAGACCTTATTCATTCTTTAAACATTTGATGTTTAGCCATGGCCTTACCAAACCATTCTGATGTCACGTATGCTAACTCAGTGGCAGGGTTACTCAACCTTGCCGCTGCTGACATTTTGAGCTGATTTATTCTGTGTTGTGGAAAAGGCTGTGTTGTGTAATGTACAATGTTTAGCAACATCCCTGGCCAATAACACCCATTCTTCCCTGTGGTGATAGCTAAAACATATCTCCAGACATTGCCAAATGTTCCCTGGAGGGCAAAATTACCCCCTCGTTGAGAATCATTGCTCCTTAGTGAAGGAATTTCATTTTCTTAAAAGGATAAGTCTTATTTATAGCCCATCTATTCCAGAAAAAAAAAATTGAAAAAGCTTATGGGGAAAAAACCCCCACCTAATTAGGTACATTTGTTGTTTAAAGACAGAAGATTAAATGTAATGTAGTCATGAGGGAGAAAGATATACTAGATATCTAGGCTGAGGATAGTAATTACAGTTAATGTATTTAGCTTTGAAATTCCAAGGGGATACATTTTAAAAAATAAGTTACATAACTCTTATTGACTAATAAAAGAGAAAAATAAAAACTAATTTTGTATGAGTGAAATTTTCTCCGTGGCTTGGATTTTATTGGGACAAACTTAGCCCAATTATAATTTAGTAGCAATTTTTATCAGAAACTCAATAAATATTCTTCCTATATTCATATCTAATGTTAACCCAAGAGATAAAAGCAGAGGGAATAATTGTAAACATTAATATCATGAAGATATTCTCCATTAGAATTTACTGTAATTAATTTTAACAGTGCCTGAAAAAGAAAAGTTATTCTTGGTAAGTGCTCGTGACGAACTTCTGTATGCCAATGAATTTCCTTGTTGCATATTAAGAAAATGGCCAAATGCTGTCTCTGTCTGCAAGGGAATAATGTTTTTTTATTCACAAGAGGATTTAGTCTCTAAGACAGACTTGAAGTCAGAAGTGAAAGACTGATGGGTTTGTTGTTCTTATACCCACTGATGTTGACATAGCAGCATGATGTTGGTCTAGCTGTTTAAGGACCTGGCCTTGGTGATGCCTTATCTGGAAGTCTGTGTGATACCATGGCTTCCCTACAAAGTGTGTGAAGGCAGGCTCTTCCTGATTTCAGATTTATTTTCTTTTTAACAGAAGAATGAGTTTATTTTCAAATAATGTATTAGTTTTCTAGAGCTGTCATAGCAAAATACTACAAACTGGGTGACTTAAACAATGAAAATTAATTTTCTCATTGTTTTAGAGGCTAGAAGTTCAAGATCAAGGTATCTGTTGGGCTGGTTCCATTTGCGGCCTCTCTCCTTGACTTACTAATGGCCACCTTCTCACTGTGTCTTCACATGTGTGTTTCTCTGTGTGCACAAACTTCTGGTGTCTCTTTGGTTGTTCAGTTTTCCTTCTATATGAACATCAGTCAGATTGGAATAGAACCCATGCTAACAGCTTCATTTAACTTAATCATGGTGTCTCCAAATATAGTCATGTTCTGAGGTACTGAGGACTAGGACTTCAACATACCAATTTGAGAGGGACATAATTCAACCCATAACAAATAGCTTGCATTGTTAATACCCTATAAGCGAGGAATTATTCTAATATGTTCATTATCTTCAATTAGTTCCATTAATTCATAAAAGGGCATAGACGTAAAGAAAGAATTTTATCTACAGTGACAGTGATTTTTAAAATCTCAAACATCTTTCAGGGCTGAGGCAAGCTTGTAGGTGCTGTGACAGATTAAAGTGCCATCCTTTTTAGCAAAGGGACTTTCTGCATATTTACAGAGACAAGAGTTATATAAAACACAGTCTTCATTTTGCTGATGTTTCAGACACTCCCATCCCTTCTCCCTTAATCTGACATTTTTAAAGCTGATTTCTTTCTGTATACTCATTAATTTTTCTGTCTAGAAAAGGAATATGCATTTGCAGATATCTCAGGCAGTGCTTGAAGGTTTTGTAGTAGCTGATCTGGTAGAATGCGAGGAGTCAATCTTGTCTGGTTAGTGAGCAATCGACAGTGGATACTGGGGCCTGAGCAGCTGCTGGATATCATTCTGAAGAGGTTGAAAGGAGGACACTGGTCTCACATCAGCTTGCTCACAGTGGCTTAAGCCTAATTTTGGAAAGTGATGAGCGTCCCTTGATCATTTCAACATTAGTGGGAAATATTTATTAAAATATATTCTTGGAAATAATTCTCCTTTTTTCCCCCCTTGACTTTAATTACTTGTATATCTAGCTCTGTAATCTCCTTTTGTATCTCAGGGAGCTTAAAACAAGTTATACAAAGATGAATAATAAGTCCTAGAAATCTGCCGTACAACATTGTTTCTGTAGATGACAATACAGCATTAAACACTTGAAAAATCTATTAAGAGGGCAGATCTCATTTTAAGTATTGTTATCAGATTAATTTTTTTAGTGCTAGAACAGAGTTTCCTATGTAACAGTTTGGACCATGGAACTACCCAACCAGCAGACAGTCTGCAGCCAGAGGACATTCTCTTCCCTCAATCCCCGCCAACCACTAGTGGGTCCTGATGTGTAGATAATACCAATGTAGAGTGTGAGGCATATGGACTTCCAGATCATCTCTATGTCCTGAAATTGAGCATGGGACTACTGGCTTATTTGAGTTGATGGTTGTGAGTAGATACTCATTTGAGTTCATTTTGTTATTTATTTATTTATTTATTTAGAACCATATTGTATTGAAGCATAACATACACAAAGTAAAATCCAAATAGACTTAGGTGTACAGCTTAATAAGTTTTGGCAAATGCATATATCCCTGTAACCATTAACCACATCAAAGTGAAGAATATTTCAGGAACCTTGGAAACCTCCCTCTTGATGTTTTCCAGTCAATCCCCTACCTCAGAGACAAAGATTCTTCTGATGTCTATAGATATCAGATTCCATTTTTTTAAAGTGGAATCTTGATTGTGCACTTCTGTGTCTAGCTTCTTAACTACTCAACGTAATCATGTTGATGTTTGTTTTTGCTATTGTGTATAGCAGTGATTTGGGCTTTTTAACTGACAGGTAGTGCTAAAATAGTTGAACATACCAGTTTGCTTTGCATTGTTCTACACATGGACATTGAGTTTGCTTCTTGCTATCGTGTTTTAAAGAATTAGCTGCCTTCCCTACCAGTGCTGTTTGTAAACTGCTTTCTCATGTTGCAACAGCCACATTTATTTACCAAATCAAGGTCTTCCATCTCATGGATCACTGATTATTCAAGGTCTACTTCCTTCTCCTGGTGAAGAATCAAATTAAAAGTTTAAAAGTAGCAAGAACTTAAAATGTTTATCTTCCCATTACTTATTGACTATTGGAAAAGTTATCACTTAAGACTATCAATCAAATTAGTTATGGGAGTTTATACTTTCATATTCTGCTAGTAATTACAAGCCAAAATAAAGTGTGATCAAAATCAAAATGAGTTTCTTGCTCTGAATCATACTTGTTATCTATATATCTTTATATGAAGTATGATTTGTTAAATATATAATTTACATAAATATAAATATATACACATATAAGTATACATATACATACATATATAAATGCACATGGATATATAAGCAACAGTAATATTTAGACTCACTCCGTTAAATAGATTGTATGAACTATAAGAATAATATGTAAACTTAGTTATAGATTAATTAGATGAATACTATATATTACTAACAACATTATATGATTATTATATTATTAACGACAATATATTATGAAAAACATGAGTTCAATATAATTCAAAAAGTATGCATTCACAAAAGACAATTTGAAATCTTCTACTAGGCAAGTTCTTATCTGTCACTGTTAAAGCATTTGCTCTGTGAACAATGGGAGATTAGAGGTGGGCAGTGAGTGGGTTCTGACCATCATCATGTACAAAATTGGCCAGAAAAAATGGTGTCAATAACTTTGGTTAGTTTCAATGTTAGTTTGGTTAGTTTGTTTGAACTTCTTTTGAGGAATAAAAATAACAACTCAGTTTTAAAAATATTAAGAACAGAATATAGAACGTATCAGTAATGTTATGAGTAATTCAGTTGATTCCATATTATGCTTAATTAGGAAAGATGGAGATGGAGTGAGTTAAAAATTAAGACAAGTATAGATTTAAAATAAAAGAAAGAACTGAGAGAAAATAGGACTTCAGGGTGTCACCATAGCTGGTTAGCTGATTCCATCTCTCCTTCAGCTTCTATCTTCCTCCTTACCAAATTTGACCTCAAAACCATCTGATTGGGGTTTTATCTTTTCTCTAAATTTTCTCCCTAATGTTAAATACTGAAGTAAAATATACCTTGACCTAGAATTTCAGATCTTGTTTTCTGCACCTAGAATTTTGTTCTAAGTGCTTTTATTTTTTTAACTTAATTTATTACAATTTATAACAGGAAGCATGTTTAGCAAAAGTGGGTAGAGGCAATGATTGACAAATAACTTCATATTTTGGGAAAACTGCCTATAGCCTAATCCTATTCAGACAGTGGTTTCATGTGACCTTAAAACCAAAGCTTTCTCAGCACTACCCTATAACATTCTCTGATGATATTTTTTATTCATGTATTTGTGGTTTCCTTAAAAAAACAATTAAAATAAACAACATAACTCTTTCTTTCCCAGGAGGCTCAAAATAAGGGTCAGACTAACTTCCATTAAAGAACTTTGTTTTCTGCATAGTAAAAGGAAAATTGCAAAGGAAAGCTACAGGTCAGTGTGTGAAATACATGTTTCCGCAAAATTTTTGAAATGATATTTTCCTCAATTTTCATAGTATCTTAATACTTGACATTGATCTTGAAGAGCTTTTAGAGAAGGTTCTTATACTTAAGAACTTTTTACCCCAGAGATTCTTCTTGAGAGTGTCCTGTGATTCTAATAAGCATTTCTGTGGAGCTCTGCTGGATTCAAATAAATAAACCAAATTACCTATAGAAAATGTTGCAAAGAAGATTTAGGGGTGAAATGGAGCAAGTTCAAGTTGGGTCAATAGTGTTCTTTAGGCACTTTGCACAGTGAAGGGTACAGATCCACTGAAATGCTTATTCTATTTGTCTCTGTGGTATGCTTTTAACACGGCCATCAATACCTTGTCCAACTCACCAGAGGAAACCCTTTCAACGTTATTCAACAACTATTCTTGACTCACTTCTATGGGCCAAGCACAGTGCTAGACTCTAAGGGCATATTCTATGGCAGTGAACAAAACAAAGTCCCTGATTCAGTGAAGCTGGAAATCTCTCTCGCCTATCAAATATGGTGGAGAAGGAGAGAAAGGAACAGCCAGTTCTAAGGTTTTAAGAGAATTGAGATAATTGCAGCCTCATTTTGAAGTCTCTTAGTGTTTGCGACTAAAGAGAACATCAGAATGTATATTCTGCAGAAGTGCCAAGGAAGGCGAATGCAAACTACTAACTAAATTGCCAGTGAAAAAAAACAAGAGACAGAATAGGAGTGAAGACTTGGAACTGAGGCAGTGTGAGGATGAATATAAGAAGCTGGGAAACCAAGGACTAGGAAGAACAAGAAGGCCCAAGTGGATGGGTTCATTTGAATTCCAGAGACAAGCAGAAAGAAACTTCACGTTTTGTGTGATCTTGACAATAGCTCTCTTGGGTGGTTCGATGTCACTGACATGTCCTGAAACTAGAAAGACAGACATAAATAGAGTATGTTTTGTAATAAAATGTTTAAAAACTATCATGCGGAAGAACAATAAATATTTTGTTCCAATGGGCGATAGTGGGTGAGATATGATTGGACATTTTAGAAAATCAGCCTTTGGGTCCAATTCTGGGAAAAGCTTTCTAAAATTCAAGCCCTATGAAAAAGGAGAAGTGTGACCTTGGGTCCCAAATCATCATAATGTTTAGGTGGAAATCAAACATCCTCTTCCCAGAGTTGTTAGAACAGCATAATACTAGATAACTGTAAGGCCCTTTTCTATCAAAATTTCGAGCAAAAATGTAAAAGTGAATTTAACAAACTAGCCTGTGGAACTCATGTGGAAGCAATTATTTTTATTTTCCTTGACAGTGTCAGAGGTTTAGCAATATTGGTTTAACTCTGCGTGTATGTGTGTGTATGTGTGTGTATGTGTGTGTGTGTGTGTGTGTATGTGTGTATGTGTGTGTTTTAATCTACAATGATGTGCTAGGACTATTGTAGTGTAAAATAATTTAATACTATGAAGAAAGTGAAACTGAACTGTTGATACCAACTAGCTCAGGAAAGTTGATGAAAAAACTTTGCAGCTGACTAAGTCCTTCTAGGCTGAAAAGAAAATCCCTGAATGATTGTGTGACCACACAAAGAGCATCATGAAAACAGTATTTCAGTGGCAGAGATTTATTTCTGTGTTTATCAATACAGCATTAGTAATAGGATACGAGGACATGAGCATGTTATAAATAAAATGATATTTACCCAGAAGCAAGGTATGACCATAGAGAGAGCAATATTTCATTGCAGGAAATTAGGTTTGCTCTTTTTGACATGAAACCTTGTAAAGACTCTCAATCCATGAGTTATATTACTCATATCCCTAAAAAGCTGTACTGAAGGTTGTCTCAGAGATTGCAACCTTGATTTTTCAAGGAAAAATGTCTTGTTATTGTTTTTGTTGGTTTTTTTTAAAGTGATCTTATTGGAACAGTACTATTTACATCTCTTAAAACAAAAAGGACAAAGGAAAATGTTGGTGTTGAAGAATTCTAAGTGCAAGACTTTTGATATCATATAAATAGAATATGCTCTCACATTAAAAGGGGTAATGGGGTTATTTAAAATTTAGAAGAAAAAGCTTTCTAATCAGCTAATGGATATCCACAGCTTTCTCCTCAGCTGAAGACTTTTCCTTTATATATGTGTTGCTCTTCTTCTATCTTTTCTAAATGAATATCTATGTTTTAAAAACACAGCAACTTTCATGATTCTGAAGATAGCAAATGATCTTTGTAAAAAATTAGGGGAAAAGTGTGAGGAATGAAAAATGTAGAGCTAAAACCCACCACTCACTGATAAACACTGTTTATACTTTCTTTCAGCCTATTTTGTGTGTGTTATATATTATATACATATGTATATCTTATATACATACATGTCATATCTTGTGTACATTTTAGCTCCAATGAGCATATCTCACATATCAATGGAAAAGTAAGAAAAAAATTAGCATGAAAATAGGGAAATGACATGACAACATCCAGTTAAGTAAATGGGTCATATTGTAAACACAGTATATTTTGTAACAAAATACTTAAAAACTGTCATGAGGAAGAACAATAAATATTTTGTTGTAAACCTATATGGAAAACAGCTCTTCATGAATTATCATTTAGTGTTTCTTAGCTTAGCTGGCTCTGCAGCCGGTACACATTTCTCCAATGACATATAAGACCCATAATTTGGGCACTGATTGAGGCTCTTTGTATCTTTTTCCCTGACACAGATTGGTTACTCCCGGTGCGCAGAACTGCCTCCACTTTCCTTCACAGATGAAGCTGCACTTTAACTTGAGGTTCTCTCAGTTGACATTGTTCTGCCTGAAATCCCCAAGTTCCGCCTGTCTAGCTGGTGACTATCCCCTCCCTTTTAAATCTTAACTCCAAGTTTAGTTTCCATGAGTCCTCTTCTGACCCACACCAGGTAGAACAGACTCTTTCTACTATTCTTGCACATGCTTTTCATATGGCACATATAAAATACGCAGGGACACGGACAGATGCACAATATTCCAACTATGCTCTGAGTTGCTTGAGAGTAGATGTCTGAATAAGAATCTTAGAAAACATAGGAGACACCCTTATGGAAATTGGAAAGGCAGCCAATTCCTATTCAGAACTCCAAATGCCCATACCATAAGAAATAAGATAGACAAGTGGGTCCTCATCAAACTAATGAGCTTCTGCAAAGCAAAAGAAACCATCAAGAGAGCAAGGAGACAGCCCACAGAATGGGAAAAAAGTATTTGCCAGCTGTATATCTGACAAAGGCCTAACATCTAGGATATACAAGGAACTCAAATGTGCCAAAAGGAAAAAACACAAACAGACCCATTCAAAAGTGGGCAAAAGACATGAATAGACACTTCTCAAAAGAAGATATATGGACAGCCAACAGACACATGAAAAAGTGCTCAGCCTCACTCATCATCAGAGAAATGCAAACCACACTGAGATACCACCTAACCCCAGTAAGAATGGCCATAATTAATAAAACAAGCAACAACCGATGCTGGTGAGGATGCTGAGAAAAAGGAATGCTTCTACACTGCTGGTAGGAATGCAAACTAGTGCAACCTTTTTGGAAGACAGTGTGGCAATTTCTGAAAGAACTAGAAATTGACCTTCCATATGACTCAGCCATTCCCCTATTGGGAATATACTTGGAGGAACTCAAATCATTCTACAAAAGATACCTGCACACGTATGTTTGTTGCAGCTCTATTCACAATAGCAAAAACATGGAACCATCCATGCTGCCCATCGAAGTTGGACTAAATTTTTAAAAAATGTGGTACATATACACAACAGAATATTATGCAGCCATAAAGAAGGACAAACATATGGACTTTGCAGCAACTTGGATAGATTTGGAGTCTATCATACTCAGTGATTTATCACAGAAACAAAGAACAGAGTACCATATGTTCTCACTCATAAGCGGAACTTGAACAATTATCGTAGTACTATAAGAAAGGGATTGGCAGTAGTGGGAAACTGTCAGGGGAGGGGGGTGGAATTGGCAGTTGAGGGAAACTGCTAGGGGAGGGAGGGGCACACCCCATCAACAAATGTACCTGCATAATTGATGTTTGTATACCTAACCTTCAACTGTACCCCACATCTTTATAATAAAAAAAAAGAGAATAGAATTCTGAATACCAAGACAAGCATAGTGGTGGAGAACAAGTACTCCATAGATTTGTGAATGGTGTTAGTTAATGAATGATGAATAAATGAAGATTGTTGATGTAAACTAATCCATAAATCTTTATGAAAATTATATTGTTATGAATATATTGATCAAGGGAGGCTGCTGATTTTGCAAATATCATCAGATGCAGTAATTCATAGCCAACTCAGATTATTTAAGAATAGTATGTATATCTGCATAGAAAAAAACAATGGTTTATGCTTAACAAGAAGGAAGAGAGGACAACTGTGTTCCAGAAATGCTCTGGAGGGAGTGATAGTGGCCATTCTTCTCCAGTATGACCAAGGTCCTCTGGAAAGCAAAGAGGTGGGCTTTCTAGAAACAAGAGGTCCTTGCACACCTCATCAGGAGAGTGGAATTCAGGCCTGCGGCTGCTTCTTATCAACTAGAAGCTTAGCAAATTAATTAACCCCCAAAGCCTGAGTTTGCCAATCAGTAAAGTGAGATTATTAGACTAGATAATCTCTAAGGTTACTTCTTGTTCTAGCTTATAAAGATAGGGAAAACAATCTAGCAAAGTAAGATTTCAGTTCAGAGCCATA
This sequence comes from Tarsius wallacei, assembly GCA_963574415.1. Lineage (NCBI taxonomy): Eukaryota > Metazoa > Chordata > Mammalia > Primates > Tarsiidae > Tarsius > Tarsius wallacei. Next base: position 26,965 of record CAUYQG010033388.1, on the reverse strand, counting down.
ATTGATTAAAATTGAGAAATAAAATATGATTCTGATACACAGTGGCTTTTCCTATTTATCGAGATTAGCAAAAATTACATATGTGTGTATATATACACACACACAGCACAAGCAATTTTAAGATGTTTTTAATGGTAATATTTAAGTTTTCAAATTGTACTCATTTTCAGTAATTTAAATAGAACAAAATGGCCCTCTATTATGATGTTAATTAGTATGTACTGAAATATGATTTTATCTCCAGGCTCATTAATATCAGTGAAGCAGAGAGCTTGCATTAGGCTCACTTTTTTTCTTTTCTTTTTAATATTCCATTCCCTTTTATTAAAATACTAGGGAAATCCACCAAACAGTGGCGTCTCCACTTCCTTCCACTCACAGAGTATGGTGGTCTGAAGACCTAGTATCTCCCCCTAAGATGTATTTTTGGTATATTTTTAGAGAGGTTTTTTGTTTTGTTTTGTTTTTAAGATTCTTTGAAAAGTTGTTGTGTCTCTCGGAATGAGAGAGGGAAATGTGACCAAGGGCAAATACTTTTTACCATTGGGTGGATCATTAAAGAGATGAAGAGAAATCCAGAACCAGAAGCGATTTCTTTCTAATTCTCTTCCTGCCTTTGACAAACACTGACTGCGGGGTGACAAACACTGCACCTATGGAATGTCAGGCACTGCCCCAGGTCCTGAGGAGGCAGAGTCCCTGTAGTCAGAAACTCTGTTTTGGAGAAGTCGGAAGGGTCTGGGAGCCAAAGAGATAGAGAGGCAAGGAAGCTGGGAGGCTCCTTCTACCCTTTCTCAGTATATTTGTATGCACCAAGTCCCAGCTTCCTTCCTGCACAGTCCTGGACACAGAAACTACAACAGAGAGCTGAGAAACCCACATTTGAGTATCTGCTCTGACTTGGAGCAGGACAACAAGGGCTCAAATTTAAACTTTGTATTGTAAAAATATGTTAAATTGTTGTCTCCTGCTTGTACTCAAAAGTCCCTGGAATAAATGAATCTGAGGTTTGTCCTGCTAGAGTTAAATCTCTTGAGAGGATCACTAAACCCATTTCATGGAGGAATGAACACAAGCCTGTGAGTACTGCCAGCGGCCAGCTTTGGTTTCTCCTTAGCACAGCTGACTGCATCGATTAGGTGTCTTGGGGAAAACATTCTGTCTGGACAGTTTATCCCTGCCTGTTGGGGGAGAGATTCATTTGCTGATGCATCTTGGCGCTCTAAAATATTTTATGTATGTATCAAATATATATAAAAGAAAACCTGTAAGGTAAAATAACTGCTGTTCTTGACTCACAGACAAATACTTCTCTCTTTTTTTTAACCATTGAGTACTCTCCTCTCTGGAATCTTTTAAATCTTCATTGGGTCTCAGAGGACAACAAAAAGAGTAACAGCAGGAAAAGAGCAAAAAGGGCAAAAGAATAAGCAAAGAAAAATTTAGGAAGAAAAGTTTCTTTCAGGCCCCAAACTTTATTTATTTTAAAATCTCTATGGTGTCCTCCCTGAAATTATTTTTTTTTCCCGAGGTTCCTCTTCCTCTGTCCATATACCACTATGAGAAATGTTTCTGAGTCCTTTAAAAATCTTTTGCATAAAGGATACCTATCATTTGTAGTCAGCGTCAAACTAGACAGTCAAGGCAAATTCTTACCTAAGGAGCTAGTCTAAATTTCTAAAAAGAAAGAGCAATTATCTCCTACCCCCTACAGCAACGTAAAAACGAAAATGGAATGGGAAAAAAATGACTCTCAGAATCTATTTTCTTTATTTGGTTATAGCCTTAGGCCCCAAATCTTATTTTGTAGAGCATCACATGTCTAACTTTAGTTTTATTTAGCTGGATCCAATGGCCTTAAATCTCATGAAAGTCATGTTATAAACTCAAGAAATTAAATTCTGCATGGATTTATGTGGGGCTCAGAAATGCGTTCTCACAGTCCACAGGGGAGCAGAATGGCTCTCTTCCCACAATTGCCAAGAATTGTTGTATATTCTTTATGCTGAGAGATGCAATAATTAAAGTCATAAGAAATTCAGGTAAGCAGGTGGTATCAGAAAGGTCTAGCAAAAGATAACACGTAATTCTGAGCAGGGAGTAAAGCAACTAAGGACACAGGAGCAGGCAATAATCAGAGATTCAAAAGAATAAACAGCTGGGTTAAAAAAATTATGTTGATAGGGAAACAGGACTCTAATTTTAAAACTGGCATTCTGGAGCAGTTATTTTGTCTATGATAGGTTGGATGGGTGACTGTCAAACGCTAGTCAGGATTCTATTTCCATGTGCTTTGGATACAGGCGTGGTAGGCTGAAAGACAGCCTCCCAAAGATGTCCACATTCTTATCCCTGCAACCTGGGAATGTTTTGATTTATATGGTAAAACGGGACATTGCAGATGTGATTAAGTCTGGGATTCTGAGATGGAGAGATTATCCTGGATTTTCTGGGTGGACCCAATGAAATCACTCGGATCCTTAAAAGAGGGAAGCAGAAGGATCAAAGTCAATAGAAGGAAATGTGACAGTGGAAACAAGAGGCTGGGATGACGTAAGGAGTGGTCCATGAGCCATAGAATGCAGGTGGCCTCTAGGAAACTAAAAAAAGTAAGGAAATAAATTCTTTCTTCAGAGCCTTCAGAAGGCTCAGCTGATATCTTGATGAAACCCATCGGGACTGATTTGGGATTACCTACCTCCAGAACTGTAAGATAGTAAGTTTGTGGTTTTTTTTAAGTGGCTAAGTTTTTGGCTATTTGTTACAGAGGCAAGATGAGACGTGTATTGCAGTTTACTGAGAAAGACTCAGATAATAATTTAAGGATCTTTTTTGTTTTCAATGCTTAATGTACAAAGTAGGAACTAGGTTCAGGAATAAGGCATCAATTTATAATCATAACATTTTCTACATGCATGCACCTTGATTTACTTTCACATGAGTCTTTTAGAAGTAGATTATAATATCAGAAGCATATTAATAGCAAATTTGACAAAACCCTAAGGCTTTCGGTATTTAGACTTCCTGAAACCCTGAACAACAAGGGAAGGATTGGCTCCAGAAATTACAGCACACAGACCATGACTTAGAAAGAAGAACACTCTTAGTTGTAGAGTTTTTGAAGGAATGCTGAATGTAGTATTTTCTGACGGACTTCCAGTTCATATAATTGAAATGTATGTTTTTAGATACACTGACCTTGACTTCAATTGTATCTTTAGTCACTAAACTGTGCCAAAAATGATAGCAAATTTTTATGTAAAATATTTAAAAAACTGAAAAAAAAAAAAACCCAAAATTTAAATGTTGGAATTTCAGCCATGCTTATTTATCATTTATTTTTACATTTCAATGCTTTCTCAATAAGTATGCGCTACTTTTATAGTCAAAAAATGTAGAATTGGATGCTGGTACTCATTCCTTCTTTGCCTCCCTTCACAGTTGTGGGTGCTTAGTCTTGCTTTGATCACAGAGCTCTTCAACAAGTGAATGAAAACTGTGAATCCTGGTATTATCAAAACATACATGCACAGCTTTCTTTTTTTTAAGCATAAATTTCAGAGAAATCACAGATAATCCTAAACCTATTATTGAAGTTGCTGGGAGTACTTGACTGTCATATGAGAGTCCCTATTCTATACTTGATGCTGTGACAGAGAAGTGCATTTCAGATAACTGACTGCTTAGTGGCAGATAGTATGATAGAAAAAGCAGGAGCTGGAAGTTTGGTTCTTCTACTTCCTAGCAGTATAACTTTGTCATTTAACAACTCTGGTGCTTAATTCTCTTAAAATGAAGATCATGGCACTTCACCAAAACTAAAAGCTTTTTACAAACTATTATACAAGTGCTATTTAGATAATGTATCAAAGGGGTACAGTCTTAATTCATATTTAAATAACTATGACTGAAATGTATACTCAATTTTTTGTTAATGTCCGTTTAATCATCTTCCAGAGCAATTTTGAAGGTGAATTTAGAGAGATAATGTCTGTATATTTAAGGCAGTAATCAAAACAGGTTTCTAAGGTGCTTGAACAGGGAGTTTGCAAGTTGCTTTTTTAAAAAAATTACTAATGCTTCATAATTACCTTTGACAGAGTTAGAAATTAAGTTGTGTGTTTTGGCACACATGCATGCATGCCTCTGTGTGTGTCTGAGTCTATGTAAATGCAGATGTGCATGTTTATATATGTGTTTGATTCATACATGCTAAATGCAAAGAATATCACCTCAATCTAGAGCATTTAATTTCTGTGAAAGTGAATATTCTAGAAATTGAATAAAAATTCATTGCAACGTTATATATAAGTAAGATTGTAACATATGTGCACCCAGAATATTTCACACTGAGGTTACAAATGAACATTTCTTTCTCAAATTTTCTTAGAAATTGAGTTATTATATTTTTCTGTTGAGATATTCAATAGTGTTAAAAACAAGATCCACTGATCTCTGGGAATATACCCGGAGGAATGCAAATCACTCTATGAAAAAGATACCTGCACACGCATGTTTATTGCAGCATTATTCACAATAGCAAAGACATGGAATTAACCGTGCTGCCCATCGAAAGTGGACTGGTTAAAAAAAATGTGTTACATATACACGATGGAATATTACATAACCACAAAGAAGGACAAAATTATGAACTTCACAGCAACTTGGGTGGACTTAGAGTCTATAGGACTGGGTGATCTATTGCAGAAACAAAGAACTGAGTGCCACATGTTCTCACTAATAAGCAGATCCTGAACAATTATCATAGCACTATAAGTAAGGGATCGGCAGTAGTGGGAAACTGCAAGGGAAGGGGGGGGCACACTTCATTAATAAAGGTACCTGATCTCAACCAGGTGAAGTGGGGACCAAAGTGAGGCCAAATTTTACCTGTACAATGACCATTTGCATATCTAACCCTGAATCATACCCCATATATTTAAAATAAAAGAAATCCATTGATCTAACATTAAAACTGTTAGTATTATAATTTCCCACCACTGATGTAGAGTAAGAAACGATAAGTTAATATTTACAGCTCTGAAATGACTGCTATGCACATTTTGGTTTCACTTAAATACAGAAGGCTGGAAGCCATTGAAAATATTTTTTTCCAACTTATTAGCCACATTTTTAAAAAATCACTAAATTTGTAAAGCTAAACCATCTGCGAGTATCAATCTGGTATTGCTTCTATAAGAAAGAATGATCACAAGGTTTTGGGTACCAATAGTTTTCACTTTTCTTATTTAATCAAAATATTAAGCAACAATAAAATTCCTTCCAGGTTTTTAAATCAATAGAAATCTATTGCCTACTAGAAATAAATATACCAAGAAAAATTAATCAACAGGACTGTTACAACATTAATGCAATCACTCAGATCTTGAAAATATAATTTAAAGTGCTTGAATATTAATTTAGATTATTATTTGAATCTAAAAAAGTCAATAATACTGTCACATAAAAAATAAAATATGATTTTGAACATTAACTATAATGATAGGTTAAGCACTGAATCTCAATTAACTAGTCAAAGTTTGTCCCAAATGCATGTTAATATTACTTCCTAATATTTCCCAAAAGAATAAAAAATGATAAAAGGCATTAATATTACCTTTTCAGAAGTATTTCATACATTTTCAAACACATTTATCCAGAACAGAGAATATGAACAAATGCCAATATCCTTTATAACCCTATTCAAGTTCACCCCAAATTAATTCATCATAAGTTAATTGTCAAAAATTTAAAAGCTCCTTTAATAATGAAATCAATATCAATGAGGCTGTTTCTTTTTTGTATACTCTCCTCACTTATAATTCAACTACTTTTATAATTACAGATAATTTTAACAAGTTTTAATCTGGTTTCAAACTCTATGATGAATTAGATGTAGCAGATTTGAAAAGGAGCATAGTGTCAATTTGTCCTCTGTCAATTGAATACAAGAAAGAAACCAGTATGTGTGTGTGTTTGGAGGGAGGAGTGAATCACAAGTAAAGTCCTTTTTCATGCAAGGGGAATCAGTTTCACATCCTTCAGCAAACCCCAAGAGTAACATCGTTGGAATTCAGAGCTCAAACTACTTGTCATGTTAGGTTGAGCCTACACCATCAGCAGAGGCTAACGTAGGCTCTCTATATCCTATTTATGAGACTGACTTTGTGTGAAATCCAGATAGAACTTTCGATAGATGTCTTGGTGCTTAAAGAGATTAAGCACCATAAAATAATTCATCCTTGACAGATTGAGCTAAGATTTTCTGTTCCTGTTGTTTGGTATTAACTGCTTATCTGTCCATAGATCCAACTTCTTAATCCTTTCAATGCACAAATATTTATTGAGCAGCTACTTACCTGGCACCATTTTAATCTCTGGATAAGTGGAAGTAAACAAAAGAGACAAATTCTATACACTTATAGGCTTATACTTTAAAAGGGGAAGACAGCCCAAGTAAATAAGTAAAATATATAGAAATTTAAAACATTGTAAGTTCTATGTAAAACTATAAAACAAGGGAAGCAAAGGGGAATAATTATTTTTATGGAATGTAAATTAAGCATATTTGTGAGCAAAGATGTGAGCAAAAAATAGAAGGTGGTGAGAGTCAGACGGGATAGCAAGTGGAAAAATCATGTTATAGGAGCATGCCAGGTCATTTGAGGAACAGCAAGTGATGAGATGAGCAAAGGATGAGAAATGGAGATGATGCCAGAGAACAAATGGAGTCAGAGGTGGGGCACAGACCATGTGGGACATTGCAGGCCACTACTGTGAGAACTTAGTTTCTGTTGGGGTGTAGGATTTTTAGGTGGATTATAGTAGTCCAAAAGATGGTGCTGGTAGGTCGTAGTGGAGATGAGGAGAGTGACCATATTTTGGATGTCTGTTGAAGACAAAGAGAGAAGATCTTGCACAAATATACATGAGGTATTAAAGAAATGGCATTGATATGATGCCAAAGTTCTTGGTATCTTGCACTGAGGAACAAGGAGAATGGAATTGTCATTCCAGTGAGAAGAATTGGAAGAACAGGTTTAAGAAGAAAGGATAGTAGTTGAGTATTGGCCTTCTTAACTGTGAGACACCTATTAGACATTTTTGTAGAAATATTAATCTAGCTCTTTAACAAATGTTAAGTGTTTAGAAGGGGCCTGAAATTTAGCATCAAATGGAAATGAGTAGTTAGAAGCTTTACAGAGAAGATACGTATACTCAGACCTAAACTATACGCTCCATGGAAATAGAGCCAAAACTCTCTCTGTATTTTTATTTAAAAATCTGCTGGCTCGCCTACTGTAGTGTTGACATGTACACGGTAGCCACTGAATAAAGACTTGATTATTGAATAAATGAAGATCTGAGTGATAAAGACTTAAGTGGTTACTAATAGCGACTACATATTGAATTTCCATTATGTGCCTAACACTGCCTTGTTTTACATACATATTCTCACGTAATTCTCATAATAACATTATTGTGTTATGACAATTTTATAGAAGAGGAAATTGAGGCTTAGAGAGGTTAAATGAGTGGTTCAAGGACATTTTGCCTTGCACCAATTGTGTTTTAGCTACTGCTTTATATATATCAATAGGAATATGAAGAAGGGGTGATGATCCAGGCAGAGGGAAGAACATAAGCAAAGTTGGAGAAACAAAAGAATCATAGCATCTCCAGGAGATCTTCAAGCACAGTGAAGTAGTGAACTAATTACCTTCCGAACTGATGTCTGTATAGTACTTTACCGTTTTAGAAGTGTTCTCTCATAGGTACTCATATTCTTTGAGAAGCAGAGAATGTTTATATCGTCAGTGTTCAATGGGTAGAGAAATAGGCTTACAGGGCTAAGTTCACAAATCTAACCAAAAATGATTAAGATTTGAACTTGGACTTCTTCTACCGAAACTTAAAGTAGATTCTTGTGTTTCTTATTATTTTAAATCTTGTCATGTATCCATTAAGGGGGTGAGGAAATATACATGGGAAGTCATATTTCGATATTGAAAAAAATGGATATTGAGAAAGAATTTACAAGATAGAAAATGAGTGGTCTGGAAGATGGCGATAATACAATAATAGCAGTTCTTGCTTGAGGACTTAAGCTGTGCCAGTCACTGTACTAGGAACCTTACATTCATTTACTAAATTTAATCTTACAACTGTTGAAAAGGAGGTTCTGATTTCATCTCAATTTTAGAGGTGAAGAAATGGACGTTGAGAGAGACTAAGGCAACTTACCGGAGGTCATTATGCAGCTAGGAAGTTGCAGAGCCAAAAAATGAACCAAGAGCATCTGAAATCAGAGTTTAGACTCCTACCAGCTTGGTTAGGGCACCCCTACCTGGGCGGTACTTCACTTTTTGTCTCTATAAAGCCAAAACGTGAAATTAACAACTCCAAGAAGGTCCTGATGAGTGAGAAATTATTTTCTGAATTATGGAAGTGTGTGGCTTTGTGTTCGCGGGCTCTGACTGGGTTTTCACTCTAGCTTTGCACACTTTTTTTAAAAATCACAGCTTAAGACAGCAGATGGCTCTCTTGCGTTTCCTTTCACTTACTTCCATCTGTAAACAACTAAACAGCGTTTTGAGGGAGGTAAGAGGAAAAAGCAGGGATTAAGCTAAAAGACCTTGATTATCCCAATGCTGCCCCCTCTCCAAGCTTCCTTAAAATAGGAAGCCACGTAGAACAGAAATGACCTCTTGAGGCTCCTGAAATTTACAAGTGGAATAGACGACCTGAGACCAGGAGTCCGCTATTCCAGGCGCTGCGCCAGGGGTCGAATGCCCAAGACAGAAACAGTATTTCTCAGTCATGGAAAAGCGAAAAGGCTTTGTGCTCCGAGGTGTGTTATGAATGCCGGTAGAAGCTGTGAGGATTAATTTCCTTCCAACGTCGGGAGGGCGGTGGTGGGGGAGTGAGACGCTGTTTTTAAAGGAGGAAGGTATCAGAGACCCTCACAGCCAGCGCTTTTCAGCCAGGGAATTTCCGCGCTGAGGGGCAAGGCTGGGGCGGGACCGCTGTCCGCGGTGCTGAAAGCCAGCCCCCGCTCTGGAGGTTGCTGAGCAAAGGGAGGGGTCTGAGAGAGCCAAAAACTGACCTCCCTGTTCCCCCATCCAAGGATCTGAGCCAGAGACTGCAGTATAAGAAAACGCCTGGGGAAAACACATCTGTAACAGCAAGAAGCTTAATCTCATTCTGTTCAGATTAATATCGTTGTTACACACATCAAAAGACAAAAAAAAAAAACAAAAAAAAACTTTAAGCAGAAACTAGGTATAGTGGTTGGGCAAGTTGTACTAGATTTAAGAAGTCACTATACCTAACGTTTTACTTCTTTGGAAAGCTCGCTGCAAGAATAGATAAACTTGTATACTTTAAGTATAAAGTCATTCAGCAATTCAAATCTATAACTCCTGCAATGTTCAAATGGCCTCTCTTCAATAATGGGAGCCAGGAGTCGTGACTCCTAATGTTCAGTGGGACTTATTTCAGTGACCTTAAAAACACTGCCCGCATTAATAGCCATTTTATTAGATATATTCATCTCTCTATAGGTGGCTTTCTCTTTTTAAGCTAGAGAATAGTAACACAACATAAATACACACCAAAAAATGGAAGAGCAGAGACCTATGAAACAGAAAATAAAGTGGTAAAGGCAGAGTTAAATCATCAGCATGGCCCCTTTCCTCCCTTTTGGTATCTCATGGGTGATTAGGGATTGCAAATTTCTATCAACACAACTCTGGCCTGCTCCTTTTAAATAACTGTGGTACTTTGTAGATGTAACAGAGCCAAGTGGAGAAAATACACTTCTAGGATAATGCTCTGTAATATTAAATAGGATACACACCACCCTAAAACCAACAATGTCTGTGCGAGACCCAAATCGGCACACTCCCATTAGATTAAAATCTCTTCCCAAAACGAGACTTGTTGATAAACATGGAGTAAGCATCATGACTAGCAACCAAGCAGTAGTCGCTTACATAGAGAGGTTGTGGATAAGTTGTGTGTGGAGCAGAAGGTGCCCAGCCTCCTTCCTTGCACATGGCCCTCTGCTGTACTTCCCCCAGTTGCCTGGTAGCAAGTCTTTGTAGTACTTGACTGCCTATTCCTGAGAGAAAGAGAAAGTATGTTTTGGTTCAGAACTGCTCCCAGGGCTGCCTCCTTACTGTGCCTGACCCTCTATCCGGCTCTAAAGCAGTCACTGGAGAAGAAGCTGGCCACAAGTCTCTTGATTACAAAATGAATCTTCTTTCCCCCACGTCCTTCACGCTGCATTGCGAGATGTCTAGTTGGTGCTTCTGTTATTATTATTTTTTTCTTTAGCTTCCTGAGATGATAGGCAAAACAGCATAAAAGGAAGTGAGGGGAAAGTGAGAAGCCTCGAGCAAGAGCTGCACTCGGTTCTGACACTCTGGGTGTATCCTAGAAACCACGGATGCGTATTCATCCAAGCGTGAAGTGTTTCTCCCCCAGCCTCTTTTTTCGGGTGTCCTCCGCTCCCTCCCTTCCTCTCGGACCTTCGTATTTTCAGCTATCCGGGAGAGAGCACTGTCGGGACACGGACTGGAGAATCGGGGTGGGGAGGGAGGAGGGAGCAGCTGTTGTATTTGAATTTCAGACACAGTTCATATGTCTCTGCTCGCTGACAGAGCTACTCTGCCCAGGGACGCCAGAAGACGACAGCTCAAATTGGAGTGTCCTCTGTCTGGCTGCTTCTTGCTGTCACTGGGATACTGTGCCATCCTCTCCACCCTCCTGCCCCCACTCCCTTCCCCCCTTCACGTCTCTGCCCTGACTTCTTCCATCATCTCCTGGGCGATTCTGCTTTCCAGCTGCTGTTTTGTGGCAGCTCCAGTGGCTGTCATCTCCTCCTCCAAGTGCTGGGGAGCAGATTTAGGAATAGGGTCCTGTCCTTCCCTACCACCTTGTCTCATCCCCTCTCCTTCCCCCTTCCCTCCTGTTGGCTCAAAACCACAGACCTGCCCTTCCTGCCGGCGGAAGGGAGGCTCCTGCAAGTTTGGGTGGACTAGGTGAGGAGTGGAGGCGCCTCCCTCCTCGGGACACACAATCCTCCCTCGCAGCCTCCTTCCTTCCTCCTCCTCCTGCCTGGTGGGTTGGGGCGGGGGTGCTGGAGAGATTAGCGGGGAGGGCGGAAACCACCTCGCTCTCCAACCGCTGCTGAGAGTTTCTGTGGACCCGGAGGCTCGTTAAGACCGAGAAGCCCCAGCTGAGCCGCGGAAGCCTCGGGAGCCGGCGAGTTTCATCAAAGAAAACGCGCACCGATATTCCTTCAATTCCACCTGCTTGGGCTCAGCCTCCTAGTCCCCCCCACCCCAGCAATCCACCCTAGCTTTCTTTATTATTATCATTATTATTTTCAATCATTATCCTCCACTCCTTTTTCGTTCTGAGCGATCTCCAGGAGGGAGACCACAGAGGTGGTGGGGTGGGGTGGGGTGGGAGCGGAGCGCTTTGATTAGCGATCTCAGGGGAGAAGATTGCTCTCTCCAGATGCTGATTTCCAAAGCACTTGACAATCACTGGCAGAAGCCCAGAGCGGGCGGCGGCGCCGGCGGCGGCACCGGCCCGGGGGCAGCTGGAGCCCGGCGCTGAGTCCTGCTCAGCGCGACCCCGACCGACGGACGCGCCGCGACACCGCCGAGACCGGCCCTCCCTCCGGCGCCCGGGAAGCAGGCGGCCGGCTCACCCTCCCGCCCGGGAGGCGGGCCGGGCACGAAGGCGGCGCGAGCGGCGGTGGCGACCCCCGAGAGGGCTCCGGCGACGAGCGGTGACCGGCAGCGCCCGCCGCGGCGGTCCCGCTCTCGACCGGGACGCGGCCGAGCGGCGGCGGCGGCGGCCGCGACCACCGGCTCCCCGGGCTCGTCCGGCTGCGCCCCGGGCGCATCTGCGCGCCCGGCCCCGCGCCCCGCGGAGAGGGCGATGGGTCCCAGTCGGGACTGAGCGCCCTGGCCGCTCGCCCCGGCCCCGCCCGGCTGCCCCTGCGCTTCGCCGCGGGCGAGCCGCGGTCCGCGCCGCCCCTTTCCTCCCCGCTGCCCCCAGCTCCCCTTCCTCGGGCTCCCTCCCTCCCTCCCCGGACCCGCTCCCCGGGCCACCATGGCCGCGGCCATCGCCAGCGGCTTGATCCGCCAGAAGCGGCAGGCGCGGGAGCAGCACTGGGACCGGCCGTCTGCCAGCAGGAGGCGGAGCAGCCCCAGCAAGAACCGCGGGCTGTGCAACGGCAACCTGGTGGATATCTTCTCCAAAGTGCGCATCTTCGGCCTCAAGAAGCGCAGGTTGCGGCGCCAAGGTCTGTGTGGGTCACCGTGGGGCCGTGCGCCGGGGATCCCCTCCCTCTCCGGGCCCGGCGGGAGCTTCCTCGGGCTCCCCGCCCGCCTTCCCGCCCTCCTGCCCTCTCGCCCACCCCTCCCCGGACCCCCGGGTCTCCCTTCCGAGCGCTCCGAGCGCCGTCCGCGGGGATGCGGGAAGCTGCTCGCGGGCACCTGTAGCCACTGGAAACTCAACCCCGCCAAGAGCCGACAAGTTGGCCGGCTCCTCGCCGGCTGGCTCTTGCTCCCCGAGTCTCATGCGGACTGGGCTCTAGAAAACCTGTTTCCACTCCGAGAGCCTGGGCTGCCCAGGAGGACAGAGTCTGACTCCTGAGTTCTGGGGGAGGGTCTTCCCGCAACACCCCGGGGTCGCGTCCCCTGCTCCCTGTCTGGTTTGAGTTGGCCGGGATGCGTGTGTGTGCCTGGCCTCACTTGGCCTTTCCTCCTTGGCTCCCAGACCCTGGCGAAGTGTGGTGATCCCCACGGTGCCCTCAGCAGGGGCTGGCATGAGGGAGGTGACGGAGGGTGCGCGTGAACGAAGGACTAGTACGGCTGAGGTTGACCAGAAAGCTGCTTAGCGAGCCACAGTGAACGCTCTGAAGCCCCTCGGTCAAATCTTGGGATGGGGCGGGGGTGCAGCGAATCTTTAAAAGGAGTCCGAATTGGGGTGTGGGGGTGGGAATGTATGTGTCAGTTTTCATTAAAAAGCAAGCGAATTACATGAGACAAACAACCAGTTACTACAAAAAAAGATGACTAGAGCAGCTATCTTACTGTAGGTTGGTTTTTTTTTTTTTTTTTTTGATGTGTGTGTGTGTGTGTGTGTGTTTATTTTTTTAGAAACAAACTGGTGCCTAGCATGACCTTTTGCTGCCTTGAAAATGTCAGGGTCTGAGCAGGCGAGCCACTCAGGAGATGGGCCCTGCCGCTTTTGTCTCTCTGCCGGTCTCCACATCCAGATGCTAAGGGTGGCTGTTTTGAGAGCATGTGGAGTGCTCTGTGAGAGCAGTGGGGATGGCTTGCTTTTCATAACCAAGTGGGCTTGGCAGGAAACATTGAAGAATATATTTACTTTAATGAGAGAATATGTTTGCCCAGCACATTATATTCTCGGTGCCCAGCTGTATTTGTTTTAAAGGTCCTGTTGTTCCAGAGACAGGGGAGAGAAGCATACTATGCATGTGTTTCTATGTGAATGTATGTCCACAGTTTTACAAATTGATGACCAAAAGTTTCGATGCGTTTTTTTTTTGAAGGCCAATGCTCAATATTTTTTAAAAAGGACTCTCACTGTCACATTAAGAAATTGGAGATCACTCGCCTCTAGTGACAAGCTTGAAAAGCAAACATCTGAGGAAAATCAGAGTGGAAGTTCCAAGGGAAATAAAATTTTATATATATGTATATATGTAATAGGAAAGACTTCTTGGTGGAGAGTTTGTCTGAAAATGATATTTCAGGCGAGTGTAGAAGCTACTGAGGAAAATGAATTTTAATAGTCCATGTCAGCCTAGAGTCTCATCCAGCCCACCTTTGTATTATGAGGACCAACTGAACTGCCTAATCACTGTTGGTTGGTGGAATGTCACACTATCATGACTTAAATCGTCTGCTTCTCCCCTTATGTCATCAAATGGATTATCTTTTAGAATTCAATTTTCAACCAATAGAGATCCAAATTTATTGTCTACTTAAAGTAACTGAACGTATTATTTTCTAAATAAGCTTATTTTAATATAAACACTAATTAAAACTTACTACGTGCATTCTTTAAGCATGTAATCAATAGATTGTGTTATCCATATGAACAAGAAATGTTTTGTGCCGTATTGGGTGGTGAGAGAGGACTTGCTTTACACTTAATGCATTTTAAGATGGGGATATACTCCTTTCCCAGTGTAAAAGGATATCTGAGCTTAAACATAGTCTCTTTCTCTGCTTTCAAACCTGACTGCTCTCTTGATGTTCCTGAATTTGAAATGATAGGCATGCTTCAATGATCTTCAAGAAAAATGTTTGAGTTCACTTTGCTACCTTACTTTTGATGGGAGGATGGAAGAGAAGATATGTTAGAAGAAATTTCATCAGAATCTTAAAAAAACTTTTTTTAATATTTCTTATACATTAAGAAATATATTCTTCAGTGGAGAAAAATATTGATACGTCTCTTAAGCAGTAGAAAACAATTAATCTATTAGTGTTGCTAGTTTTTAGCAAAATAAATAATAAACCTATATTATGCAAATTATATATTGCTATATAGTGGTATGGCTATATTATTATGTATAACTGTAAAGTATTCAATTATGCAATTAAATATTATTTTAGGAAATATTTTCAAGCATGTTTACCTTTTTCTTGCACACTCTTAGGGATTACCCTCAGGAAGTTTTTAAAATTGTATTTGTTAATTTAGATATCTCACTTTTCAGTATGATAGTTTTATATATCTTTATATTTGACAATCAATACTTTGACAATTATTGACTCTTTACTATATGTTAGGTCCTGCTGCAGGTATTATTTAGAGAGCAGTGAACAGCACAGTTGATGTTCCTGGCACCATGGAGCTCACAAAAGTGAGGTAAAAAAATCATTGCATATGGAAAGGAACAAATTAATAATAATTTTTTAAAAAACTACAAAATCCAGAGTCCTAAAAAGCATGAAGAGGGATTGTGAGGGTCAGAGTGATGAGGAGAGGGATCTGATTAGATGAAGTGGTCAGAATTGTCCACACTGGGATCTACAGGTTGAGGACTCATTTGGGAGAAAGATGCAGAGGTTTTAAGAGCAGACAGAGGAAGCGATGTGTATGCAAAGACCTTGAGGTGAACAAATCATAGCCCATTGGGAGAAGAAAAAGAGGTTTAGAAATTTTAGGTACACTGTCAGAGTACATTTTGATACGTTTGCAACCAGAATGAAGAAGAGCTCCACATTTTGTTTCGGAAAGGGTAATATACATTTCTTAGATGTATGCTTTTTTATTTATACTTTATTAAGTAGTACTTTGTTTGAAGTAAAGAGCAGTGAATTGGAGCCCTACACCCCCAGCCTTATCGCCATCACCCCTATCTACATAGAAGAATGGTTTTTATACCAGTTGACTTTCTCTTGTGAAAGGCATATATTTGCAAAATGGCTGTTAATGGTATGATTGTATCCTACCTTTCCAGATTCCTTTCCCTCTACCCATCCCCTACCTCCATAGACTCAAACACAACTTGACATCCCCCAAATTAGCCTTAAGCTTTCAAATTCATGTGCTTTTGCGTTTGCTTTACTGTATCTAGAATCTTCTCCTTACTTCTATGTTTACCTGTTGAAATTATCCCCATTTCTAAAAGCTCGGAGATAATGCCATCTCCTTTGCAAAGTTTTCCCACTTTGCAGAGAATCAAAAATAATTATCCTGTGGCATTTTATACCTCACTGTCATTGTCTATACCTGTTAATTAATTCAGCATATGTATCCAGTTGATTGTAATTAAGACGCAAAGTCTGTGTTTTTAGCATCTTCATAGGCTCTCAAATCTTGTAGAGTGTTTGTCATAGCCTGGGTGCTCATTGTTGTTTTGAAATTAGAGTAAAATAAGGGAGGTCAACAAGCCAAAAAAAGTCCTTGAATCATAGTGATCTAACTCAATACTTTTAGAAATAAAAATATTTTTCAACACTTTATTTTTTTATCTTCCTTGAACAAATAAATATTATTTATACTTTTTTAAAGGAATTAGAGGGTGATTACATATTTGGGGTTAGTCATAAGGATGCAAAATTATAACTAACCACACTTTAAAGCTTAATTAATATATACAAAATATATGTAGAATATATGTTAATTTAACTAAAGAAAGAGGAATATCCAAGGACATCAACAATATGCAAAGAGTTTTATTATTTTGAATCTCAAAAGATTAAAACTAAAATAGAAACTGAAGGCAATGACATATAATCAACATTTTATCCTCAAAGTATTACATTTTTAAATGACTCTTTCAGCCAAACAAGAACCCTGATTGTTTAGGAAAATAATCTTTCCAAATCTTTGATGTAGCTACTGAAGTTGTTTCAAAATTTACAGTTTTTTTGGCTGTGATCATAAGAACCATAGTATTGTGTGCCAGGTATGTTTAATCGGTAATTGTGTGGGTTTCTTACTAACATTTCTTACCTAAAATAAAATTATTGTATGTTGCAAGTAATGAGAAAAGAGCTACTTAAATATGTTTTCAAGTTAACATGTAACATAAAAAGTAGAAATATATTTACACCTCTATAAACAAGACGGCTTTGATTCAGTGTGTTAGTGAAACACATCAGTTACCCTGAGGAAAGTGTCCTTCTTTCTTCCAAAGTGCTGCATAAGGAAAGAAGTGTCACCCTCTCAGAAATTATCAACAGTAAATAGTAATCAAGACTCCTGGGTTTTGAGCTACTGTTTTAGAGATATTACCATGTGCACATCGCACAAAGACCACATGCTTATTTTGGCTATGTAGGTCAAACTAACACAAGGAAGCATCTTTCTCCAAACTATCATTGTTTTTTGGGAGGGTTTGTTTGTTTGTTTGCTTTGGTTTTCTAAGGTCATGTCCATGAGAGTTTTCCTGCACATTAATACCTGTTGCTAACTTTTTGATACTAAGAGTTTTATTATTTGTTAGTTGTATTAAGGTTAGATTAAATTATAGTGCCTCTAAATTGAAAGTCTTTTTTTTTTTTTTTAACAAGGAGTGTATTGTAAATGCAGTTTCTAAGTGAGAGGTCTTATGGAAACATTACTGAATTGGTAAATGAGACAACATTAAGAGACACAAAAGTGTTCATTGTTTGCCTATGCAAACTTTTTGTGTATAGCTTAATTATCATGATTTCAATATTCCGCTTTTGCTATGAGTTTCTGAAAATGGTTAATGTCATAGTGTTGCAATAAATTAAAAATGGTGCAATAAGTAAAGTGCAAAATAATATAGTAGGTTAGGTATAATGTAATTACACAAAAATAAGATGGTTTGCTTTGGGTTGAGTTATATTCATAGATTGAGTTGGGTTTACGTATATTTAAAAAAACCTTAACGCTTTATGGCCAACTGTCTGGTGAAGAATTCTTTGGCATTTCCTAATATAAGATTTCAGAGTGCCCAAACCTCTTGCCCCCATGCCCCAGCCTGAAATTGCTATATTCAATTACAGGTTTCACTTTATATTTTAAATTAAGATAGGTTTACATTTAGCCCCAAACTTGTTTTTTGCTCATAATGATATTCTCTATAATGTTACTGTGAGAAGAATGATTTTCAAACTAAACAAGAATCTCTGTTCTCTTCTATATAAAGTGATGTCTGTAGAATTTTAATTACTTAATTTTAAGAGAATGACAGAAATTTAAAGGGAAGAGTTTTTCAATCTGATTTATCCACTTAGTCCTGAAGTTCATGTGGTTTTCCCCTAGTTATAATTTACATTAGTTGCTCACCTTTTGGAAAGAAAATTTAGGCCAAAAAAAGGACTGTCATATTTAGAAAATAAAAATTGTGCATGATATAGCTAAAACACACACACACACACACACACACACACACACACAATTGTAAACTGAAACCTGGAAGAGACCAGTTTAGAGAGATTAATGCAATTTAAAGCCACTCACAGTGTGGCTTTAATCTAGTAATTTTAACTATAACAATCCAACATTCATTTTAAGAAACTCAAATCACATGAATATGCCGTTGTTTACTGTTTACTAGAGTAAGAGGATAGCATTAGGGATGGCTAGTAGGAATCCAGACACTGTTTCTAAACAAATTTATGATGGTTGCTACTTTGTCATTCAGAGAAATGTCTCCTAAGACTATATTTCGTAAATCTTTATGTGCAATGTGTGTTTCACCCCATGCTTTTATGCTTTTTTAGATTGGGATTAATAGAGACCTTTATGGTATCCCTGTAGGGGATGGTTACTGCAAAGTCATCGTCTCATCTGTGCTGGCTTGTAACTAACACTCCACAAGTACTTGTTGAGTGAATGAAAAATTCTTAGGACATATATGCAGCAGTGAAACATGAACAGTTGAAATTAATGAACTGTTGAAATTAATGAACATACACCAATGGCTATAATTGACTTGGTAATTATTAATGTTTTTAACAACTATCTCCTTGACACTCTGTGTCTATTGAGTACTATCTAATCTTCACAACAAACCTTTGTGATATCTATACTACATTATCCATCCATTAAAACACTAAATTATCCATTAATAGATAATACCTTAATATTATTCATCCATTTATTTTACAAATGAGGAATCTGAAACAAACAAAAATCAAAGTTTTGCAGAGTGGGGCCGAGATTAAGAGTGGGTCAGGTTGCTAGGCTGTTTCCAGAGTCTTTGCTCTTAACCAATGCCAGTTGTGAATTATCAGGCAGGTATTTTATTTCATCATTTCAATTAGTTGAGATTCATCACCATTTTACGGCCTAGGAAACCGAGGCTCAAAGAGTTTGTGTTTTGTTAAAAGATTTGCAGCCAGCACAAGTTACAGCTAGAATTTTAAACATTTGTTTGCCATTTTACCCTCTTATCTTCCTCATTATTTTGCACTCTTTCAGTTATGTATGACATTATAAACTTTTCATTGGTGGAAGTTACATTACTTCAGGGAGTATAGTAGATGCCTAACATATATATCTGTTGATTGGACTAGAGGTAAACCAATTATCGTTGCGGTAATCCAATTACTATTATTGTAATAATTTATTATTAACTTTTAAAAATCAAGGGAGTGAGAAGGTTAACCCAGCAGCAGAGACTGATTTGTGAGCTTTGGAGGAAGAGACAGAAAAAAAAGTGCTGTGTTTTACCAGACTATCTTGACAAAAGAATGGAGCCTTGGTTTTCAACAGTGTCTGGAGTCTGCATATATGGGTATTATCTCCTTAATGAATTGCAACTATGACCTGAAATTTTGAAAAAGATTCATTTGGAGTGCTTTTATTATTATGCAATGAATTTTATGTTAAATCTTTCATTACTTTTTAAATTAATTTTACTGTATTATTTATTTTAAACATTTCTCATTTCTAGCTTGTTGGTTACATTCCTTATTGGCCTTATTGTACACAAAAAACTGAGGCAAATCACTAAGGTTATAAGGTCACAAATTCATCATAAAAATTAGAGATTGTTAAACTCTAGGTACTGTGTGTATTTTGCTTTTTGAATTAACGTTGGTTCACAGTTCTTTTCTAATGAGTTCTTATATTTTGTTTTTAATACTGCTGCTACAAAACATAATGTAATCAGGTTTAACTTGTTGGTAAATTTTATTATGCACATTATAGAAATTGTACATAGATAAAAATTAGACTTTGAGAATGTCCTCCAAATCTAGTAATAGGTTATTTAGAGATATTTAACTGACATATTACCTCACTCTTTTCTTGTTACCTTATTTACATGGTAAAACTAACTGGTTAATCCAACTACCTACCCACTTTTACCTGCACTTACGTGGCTGATTTTGACTGGGAAAAAATACACAGGCACATAGATTGGTCCTACTTTAAATTTGCAGACAATAGCCTCAAGGATGCCCTTGGTGTATTTCTTTAAAAAAAAAAATCCATTTTCACTTAACGAGATAATACTTCTTTCTTTCTCTTCAAACCTCTTGTATCTTCTCCCCCTTTCCCACTCTCAACTACATCCTTACTACTGTTTCTTTGAGATATGGTAATAATCAGAAATAAATTTTCACATACTCTACAACTGCTTTTACAAGACTGTCTGCACATTTATCTACTTTCAAAACAAACAAACAACAACAACAACAAAAAAAACACTCTAACTTGGAGGTAAACCCTTAGTACTCCAATCTCAGGACAAGATCTCTTCAAATTGAACAGTAAATTCTCTCTTACTCAGGGATATCAATCCAATAATTTTTTCCTCTCTCTTCTGCATCATCCTATCATCCTACTATACTATTCTACATCCTACTGTATTATTCTCATCAGCATATAAATATGCTAAAATATAACACACCCTAAAGAAGAATCTCCTCTTGATCATACATTTATCTCCAGTTATTGAACCAATTTTCTTTTATGGGCAAAACTTCTTGAAAGAGAAATCTGGGATTTCTCTGCTTCCATTTTCTCTTGAACTCTTGTCTATTCAGGTATTTGCCTCCACAAACAAACTGCTTTTGTCAAGGATATCCATGACCTGCAGGTGATCAAACCCAAGGTTCTGCTTTCTGTCTTCATCATACTTGTGTAGTATTTGGCACTCGAATTTCACAATGTGTGTGTAATTTTTACTATAATGTAGGTTAAATTAGCATCAAAATACTTTTCACCTATCATTTACCTAATAAAAACTTGTCATGATCATTCTTATATAGTTACAATGTATCTGGATTTCTGATTGAGTATGTTAATGTGTTAACCATTGCCATCATGTGACTTCAGGCTCAGCCAAACACTGTTAGTACTCAGTTGATATTCGCATACCATTTGAAGGCAATGTTTGGTGTTTTCTTACTTGGAAAGAATATTCTTTTCATTACAAATATTTGTATTTGGACTGAGTGACTTGTTTCTATAAAATAGAGTTTGAATGGTCTCTCTAGGAGTTAGTTTTTTATTTTATTTTTTCATTCAAATATGTTTGTGATTAAGAATTCAATATTTTTCAGACTTCTTAATTAATATCATAGCAAAAAATAATTGGGAAACTAAAATATTGGTTAATTTTCCTAATGATAAACATCACTCAGATTCAAGTATTATACAGAAATAGTCATACACTTAGAAAGGACCATTTACCATAATTTATTTGCTTTGTGTGGAATGCTTTCACTGATCTATTTGCTCTTTATTTATTGGCTAAGAGTTTCAAGTAGTGCTAATACAGAGGGTGTCAAAAGTGTATACACATTTTAAGGAAGGAAAAACTATTAAACGTATAATACTCAATATATACTGATAACAAAAGATGAATACAAAAGTCACGTTTGACTTCTGCAATCATAAGAGTTGCTCAGAGTGATTATCACCAGCGTCCAGACACTTCTGATTACGGCAAACTAAACGTAATATACAGATAACATCTCTTAAAATGTGTATACATTTCTTGGCTCTCCCAGCATTCTTCTTTATCTACTATATATATTTATATATTATATTACATATATTTACATATTGGTTTATATATTATATTCCCTATATTTATATATTACATTATATGTTTATATATACATATATCATATGTAATATTATATACTTTTATATATTTATATAATATATATTATGGAGAGAGATAGGGAGCGGGAGAGAGTGAGAAATACATAATGCTTAACTCTGGTGACAAAATTAAGGCAACTTTTTATATTTGTGTTTTTAATTTTTATATCTTATTTTTGTCAGAATGACAAAGAGCTGCTGAGGTATAAGAGGTGACGAACAGCTGGCTGTTGGAGTATAGAAACAAATTTATAGATCAAATTTTATTATCTTTTCTTGTTAGATCTTCTGGGAGTAATATGTAACTACTGAGTTCAGTAGATATACATGAATACGGTATCTTTTCTTTTCTCAGGAAACTCTCGAATGCAGGATGAGTAGTTGTTTGTTTTGTTCAGAATCCAACAATTGTCTTCCTTTGAAAAGACTTTTAAAATAGTCAGAATCTCATTGCTTAATGTCTTTTTATTCCACCACATGCCTTGTGTTATCTCTTTAAATTTCTGTAAATAATTCTTATCTATCCTTGGATACATCATGCCCTTTAAATATTTGTTCATGGCTTTTTTATTCTTCTTACCATTTGGCCAACTTACAATTGTTTAACTCTATTAATCTTTCTGCATAAGTAAATGCCACCCGCACCTTAATCATTTCTGTGGCTTAGATTGTTCAATAATTATCTCATTCTTATTCCAGCAAATGAGATGACTGCTGTTTTCACGGAGAGAATTTCATGCTGAGGCTGAACTTGGTGTGGGGAAAACAATGCATCTGCTGTCTCCCTTCTCTCTGGGGGTGGGGTCTGATTTGAATGGAGGGAGGAGGAAATTGGATAAATCTGTGCAAGGCAAAAGCAGTTTTCTTGGCTTCATGCCTGAAAAATTAAAGGAAAATGTAGGGGTGGTAACCCAACATCTTCACGGCATTTGCTAGGATTAAAGGTGTTATGTACCACATCTCATTATTCTCCCAACCACAGGAAGTAGCTAGGATTATTTTCATTTTCGTGGATGAAGGCAGGTGAAGTAATTTTTCTAGGGACTTACAGTTGGCAAAGGTAGTATTTGGACACAGGTCTGATTGATGCAAGGTGCAGATTTTTAGAGTTAACTCAATTTATCCTTAAATCATAATAGAGGTCAGCATTATTCTCCAGTGTCTTCCTGGATGCATACCTGGGGATGGGCTAGAATGTCAACCACGGTTTCCTCTGTTCATTCCTACAAGTTTATTTTGTTTTTGTTTCCTTTTTTGAGTTGAAGTCTCATCCTGTCACCCAGGCTGGAGTGCAGTGGCATACTCACTTGGCCACCCCAGCGTTGACCCAATGTACTCAGGCCATCCTTCCACCTCAGCCTTCCAAGTAGCTGGAACTACAGGTGTGCGCTACCACACCTGGCTAATTGTTTTTATTTATTGTAGAGACGACGTCTCACCGAATTGCCCAGGCTGGTCGCAAACCCCTGGGCTCAGACAATCCTCTCGCCTCTGCCTCCCATAGTGCTGGGATTATGGGCTTGAGCCCGGCCAATTCCTACAAGTTTAATATGGGGGAGCATGAGTGCCACAGCAGCTGCTGGGACCAGCGATGTGAGGCACATGGTAACCACCTTGCAAAGAAGAGCTTTCTCCAGCTCTGCTTCCACTTGTCCCTTTCTGTTCAGTGCTAGAGACAACAGTTTAGCCATCTGTACAGAACAGCAGAGCCCACACACATAATCTCCTAAGACTTAAGACTTTCCCTTAGGACAAAAGTCATCACAGAGTGTGTGGCAATGCAGAAGTTTTCCTGTAAGATTTCAGGTATTTCATATTGGTACACACCTTGTATTTCTGCATCCCAAGGTCTTTGCACTTTGGAAAATTATAAAAGTTGCTGAACTTTTGAGAAATACAGTACTAATGAGCCAAGGTTTCTTGTTTCCATGCTACCACGGCTGAACTGGCACAATTGTTATTAGAAATGTCCCTGGTGTCCAAACACTCCCATAAATGCTATCATTTTTACTTTCTAGATGGTTTATTGTTGTATAGCCAAGGGAAATGAGACCCATAGTGCAATATTAAGTGCTTTTTTGCAACTTCTACTCCAACAAATCATTCCAACCTACAGGTACAGTTTTTGTATCCGTGTGAGTGAGTTTTTCTTTTGCCCCAGAGTAGAAAATAGTAAGGGATTACCTCAGCACCTTCTTCATCAGTACATTGGCTTAGGACCTAAGTTCTCCTGCTTGTTACCTTAAAAAAAAATCATAGAACTTTGCAACATCAGTTTTAAATACTAACCAAAGTGTGTGATCATAGTTGACTGACTTTATACTACTGCTTTGTAGAAAAAAAAATTCTGCAAAATTCTCGTCGTTATTTTCTGCAGTAGGCTGATTGATTATTTTCTTAAAAAGGGAATATACTCCAAATCTCGCCCACACTGCCTCACTCACACACTTCCATCAGTATTATTTCCCACTATCCTTACTATAGCCCAGTGGTTCTCACACACCTAACCATACTCCACGGTTGTTGTAGGTCCTTGTAAGAGCCCTGGATGCAGACACGGGTCACTCTGGGTCTCATGCTGCCACAAACTGACTGGGAAACTTGGCATGGCTGGGAAATTTGGCATGTCTGTTAATATGCAGAGACCTCTATGCTATGAACAGGTTGAACAGGATGATTTGGAAGGTGCCTTTCCGCTTTTATTGCTCCTCTTGCCATTTGTTTAGAGTCCCTTATGATTGAAGTCTTCAAAAATAAAGACAGAACTACATTCCTTTGCCACGGGGATTGCAGGTTACATTGAGAGGCCATCTACATTGTGGTTTTAATTTGCATGATGCATACCCCAAAAGCCCTGACTCCACCAATATGCAATCTATGCACGAAACTATATTGCACTTGTAACCCACACATTTATACATTAAAAAAAAAAAATCAAACCCAAGCAAGCAAAAAAAGACACCTACCGAGAAGAACTGTTTTCTGGATGATGATGGTTTATATTCAGTGTGTCTTCTTGTCCCTGCCCCAGACCTAGCATTCTCACATTTTTCATAACCTCTTTGCTTTAGTACTGAATTTGGCTCCATGCTTCCTGTTGGCTTGCTTATTCAGTATCCTGAAAGATAGTTGGTTAATATCCCTGTGTATTATATAGACTCTATACATTTAGTGAGCCCAGTCCTCCCTCCTCCCCTCATAGTTACCCTGATCTATCTTTAGGCAGTTAAAAGCTATAATTCTCCTATACTCACAGATTTCAATATTGAGACAGAAAAAAGAAGTCTATCTGAGTCCCTACTAAAAGTCTACTTAATACCTCTTAGTATTTATAGAACTCAATTATTTCAGATACTTTTATTTGCTTTACCTTAGCAAGTCTCATTATATTCTTCAGGACTTGGAAACTGTCAAGATTTTAAAAAAATATATATATATAGCTTGTGTGCATAAAACCTAGTAATACTAGGTGAAAAAGTTAAGACTCATTTAAAGGAAATAACTCCAATGAGAAATAATGACAAGCCTAGGAAAGAGGTATAACTAACATGAACAACTATGCAAACACAACACACATATACCACAATCACTATCCCTGCAACTCTGGTCTGTACCTTAAATGAATGTCAAGTTGCCTTACGGGAATTAGACCTTCAGTTTGATATCCTGTTAAGTAATATTGGCGATATTCTTCAACAACAGCATACCGTGCTCCTAAATAGCCACTATAATGCATTTGAAGGGAGCGATAAAACAAAAACAAAAACAAAACAAACTGGCAAAAGTTAATCTAGATGGCAGCATTGCATGGACTAGAAAAGTGAGACCATTGAATATTAGCCAATTAATAGTAGCAGCAAGTTTTATTTGGAAGAGAGGAAGAACTAAATAAGTGAAGTTCTCAGTTTTAATAAGTTGAATCAGTCAAACACAGGACTAAAGCGATTGGATTTTTATTAAAAGTGCTGCTTGTGAAAGAAGGCTAGACAAATAATGCTTGTGATGAGCAATCAACCAGTGACACTTCAGATTCTCAAAACCACGACAAGATTTTGAGCAGAAAAAAATCCCATGGTAAAAATCTCAGGAAATAGTAATTTTCCTAGTGAAGAAAATAATTATAAGCCAAGAGAATTGCTTTATGGCTTCAGGGAGTTAGTTATTCTGCGGATATTAGCACTTGCGTCCAAGGTGATTCCATTTAGAGTGCAGTACACACAGGCGGTCTGATTAAACATACTGATTTAATAGTGGCTGTATCAATATTTATTGGCTGCATCAATATTGGCTACAAGCATTTTGTTTCGTGAGGAAAAATGTAGGTAGACTGAATACTGCCTATCCTGATATGGTATTTAAATCCTGATATGGTATTTATGAAACTATATAACAAAAAAGATAAATTGATATTTGTTCATTAGGTTTGCTCTTAAGAAATGTATGAGCCTCTCTCATTTAAATACTTCTGAACACCGCCAAGAACCTTAAATTAACACAGTAAACATCAGGAAGCAGAAAGAAGGACAGAACAAAAAGTCAGAAAAAGTAAATAAATAAATAAAAAGGAGAAAGAAACATCTAAAATGTAGAAAGTGCCAGAATTCTTGAGGTTGGGCACCTTGTACAATCCTGTATAAATTCCCTTGTCCTAGTGGCTGATTAGAATGTGGCCCTCTTTAAGCATTTTTTTTTTTTTTGCTTTGAATAATCTGAGGGTGTTGCTGAACTGACAAAGCTGATACTCCTTTAGTTGTGAGTAAAAATAAGGCAACCCATATCTTAGCTCATCAAACTTTATCATTATCTGCATTGAGCCTCACAACAGCCTTCACACGACGATGGTATTGTGGCTATGTATATATGCCCAAACTCATCAAAGTGTATTGTAATTTTTTGTATGTCTATTATATTTCAATAAAGTTTTAAAAAGCCTTTGACATAGACCATATGATCCCTATTTTCAAGGGAAGAGATGAAAACCAATAGGTGTTAATTTTTCCTGAGTCATAGTCGGTACCACAGTAGTCGTAAAATTATAACCCTGTACCTTCAGATTGTTAGTGCAAGAGTTATCTAGCCGGGCTCAGTGGCTCAGACTGTAATCCCGCGCCTTGGGAGGCTGAGGTGAGTGGCTTGCCTGTGTCCGCGGGTTCGAGACCCGCCTGGGCAGGCGAAACCTCATCTCTACAATAGATCAAAAAAATTAGCCAGGCGTGGTAGAGCATGCCTGTAATTCCGGCTACTCGGAAGGCTGAGGAGGAAGGATCGCCGGAGCCCAGCAGGTCGAGGCTGCGGTGGCCGGGAGCGGCCACTGCACTCCAGTCTGGGCGATCGAGTGGGACTCCAACTCAAAAAAAAAAAAAAAAAA
>CAUYQG010033387.1:0-16297 GCA_963574415.1 Tarsius wallacei | reverse complement strand
CCCCCCTTCTAGCCCCCTCCGCTACAGACTCTGCCCAGTAGCTGCCACTTTAAGAAATCTTTTGGTCCCTAAAAAAAAAAAAAAAAAGTCCGTGCTATAATGTAAGTGTATGTTTAACTAATTAAGAAACTGTTAAACTGTCCTTGCAAAGTTGTTTCACAGCTTTACATTGTCAACAAAAATAAGAGTTCCATATCTTCCTCACTGGCATTTGACAACATCAACATTTTTAACTTCTAACCTTTCTTGCATGTGTACTGCTATTTCATTTTTTTAAACTTGCACTTCTTAGCTGACTAATAACGGCAACTTTTTATGTGTTTATTGGCTTTTTGCCTATCTTCTGTTGTGAACAGTCTATTTAAGTCTTTGATTTTTGTTGGAATAATTGCCACTTTACTGTCTGTTGTAATATGTATATATTATACAATGAAAAGTATCAGATATATGTATCGCATTTTCTACATGTCTGTGATTTATGTTTTATTTACTAAATGAAGTCTTAGAAGGTGCAAGTTTTCATTCAAAAAAGTGCTTTTATGTCCTAAGAAATTTTTTCCTGATCTAAAGATTTTTTTTCTAAAGTCTTTATTATTTTGCCTTTGGTGTTTAGATCTATAATCCAAATTAAAATGATTTTGTATGTGATATAAGGTAGGTCTTGAGGGTAATTTTTGCACAGGAACAGGCAGTTAATCCAGCACCATTTGTTGAAAATACTTTTTGTTTTCATTGAATTACCTGGTGCCTAAAGTGGTTTCTCTCCAGTGCCTGCAGATGACTATCTGTATTTTGTTCAATTTTTAAAGATTTTCACTGTTTATATGCATGTCTAATAATTTTTTGTTGCTGATTGGGTGTTGTATCTAATGCCTGTCAGTGATTCTCAATTTTATTTTATTGTGTGGATTATTGGTTTTTAATAGTAGATAGTTAACATACCTGGGTTCAAACTGCAAATAGTTTTTTCTTTGACAGGCAGTTGTTGATTCTTTGTTCTGTTCCTATGCCTTTTAGATGGTGTTTTGTGTTTGTTTTATTTTGCTTATTTATTTGTTTGTCTTCCTGTCTTCCTGTGTGTCTCCTATGTGCCAAGGATGTGGGCAGCAATAGGGCTCTCCCTCATTGAGGTTTTATTGTTTGTGCGGATTTCTCCTTAAATTCCAGCTGCTTTGCCAGCTATACACTCTATTCTCTTATATTAAATTTTCTGCTGCCTTAACTGAGCATGATTGGAGAATGTATTCTACATGTTAGAAACAAAACAAAACAAAAATAAAAAACATCAAATTCACAGACCCAGCTCCATATATTCAATGTGGATAAAAAACACAAAATAAGAAAAACAAAATATATAAAATTATAGAAATCATGCAATTAAAAAGAAATGTCATTAAACAAGAATAGAATCATTTGAAATATACCCAAGGAATTTCTAGGCATAAAAACTATTGTTAATATAATTAAAATACTTAGGTTAATATTTCAGCATCTTCTCCCTGAACAGTACCTCAGTACTTTTAGGGAGAGTATTCTGGTAGTTGTGTATAAAATTCTACATGAATAGCATTTTCTCTTAGCACTCTAATATTATTATTCACAAAATTGTCTTCTAATATGAGAATATTTATGTCTTGTCTCCACCTTATTTTTTGCAATGCCTCTGGATTTTCCCTGTGCATGTACTTTTAAAATTTTATTTATTATTATTTATTTATTTATTTATTGCTTATCAGGAATTTGAGCAGTTTATGCTCAAATTTAAGCCTCGCTTTCAGAATAATTGTGCTGGCAACATTTCCCCTATCCATTTCCTGTTGTCTTCCATCCTGGAATTTCTCATTTCAAATATCTCTAGACAAACAGACTGTGAGTTTTTTTCTTCCATTTTTTTTCCACAGCTATTGCCATAAAGATTGGGCCAGTGAGCCATTAAATTCACAATTCTTACTATTCTGTAATTGTAGTTTTTTGAAACCAAACTTTTCTCAGGATTCTGTCAGCAACTGACACATTCAATTTTTTTAAGTTGTTATTTCTTTTTAAAGCTTTTACTAGTTTATATATGTTTGTTGACCAGTAGCTTGTACAAGAGAACATACTAGCTTTTTTCTTATATCAGTTTTACAATTTTTTTTTCTATCAATTACTAAACAACATAAACTAAATTTTATTAGTTTATTTTTTGAATGATGTTAGGTTTTACTTTATTTTTAGAGTATTTTGTTAAATGTTTACAGCCTCCAAATCATTACAAAATTTTGTGAATTTGTATTATTTTTTAGGTATAGTAAAAATTATCTTACTTTGTAATTCACATATTGTAATGAACTAAATGCTTTTCCTATGGTTGTTTATATACAACTATTTTAAAGTCCAAATCAATCTATCCATGGCTGACCTGCCTTTTCACTTGATGCCAATTTTCTGAATTCTAACCTTTTAAATTTTTTCTCCTGCTATATATGGGATCAGTTTTCTACAGTTACTCAGCTCTTACAACAAACATTCAGCTGATCCAAAATCTCAAGCTGTTGCGCGCCTCTGGTTTCTAAAACACTCTCAGTAACTGGCAATGATATTTATCATGAGATTTTTAACAGATAAACTTCAGTAATCTATCTATCCCCTCCTTAACCAGGATGAAAAACAGCTTCTCTAAGTTCTTGAGTAATTACATTTTGATCAAGTGTTAATTTCCCCCAAATATCACCAAAATTGGATATTGATAGGACAAAGTTGAGTTTATCCTTACTGCTGAAATGGAGAACACTCACTTAGTGGTAGTAGTGTCTCAGAAGAGAAGAGCAAAACTGAGGTGTTCATGAGGTTTTGAAGTTTAGCTTATTGTTGGTCTTTCAGCTTTGGGGCACCCTTAAACTGAGCAAGGAACATGATACAGTAGTTTAAGATTGGCAGAGACAGCAAGGCAAGAAATTTGGTGGCAAGGAATTCAAGTCAAGGAATCTTGGGATATAAGCATAATTTGAAAAATTCTCAAGAAGAGTTGATAGGTCTTTCAGAAATAACCTGAAATGAATAATAAAGTTATTCAAAGTTTTATCTTCCTGAACAGAACTTTCCTGGAATAGTAAAGTTTGTTGCTGAAGATAGCACCATTGTATAGTCCTTTTAATGGAGATAGTAAGCTACATGGGTGAATTTCTCATATAGACTATTTTCATTTTGACTCACATAATTGTACATTTTGATCATGATGATAAGTATGTTCAATTATTAGTCATCATATTAACACCTTTTGTTTTCTGCTACAAATAAGTCCAAAATTGATATCTGCTTCAGTTTTTCTCTGCTGTCCCAAGTACTTCTTTTGTATCTTGGCACTGTATTAATTTGTTACAACTGACATATAAAGTTCCACAAACTGGAGAGTCTTAAATAACCTATATGTATTTTTTCACAATTTGTAAAGACAGAAGTCTGAAATAAAATGTCGGAGTGATTGGTTCTTCTATGGTCTCTCATCATGGCTCACAGATGACTGTGTTCTCCCTGCATCTTCACTTCATCTTTTCTCTGTGTGTGAATGTGTCCTAATACCCTCTTCTTATAAGGACACCAATCATATTAGAATAAGTCTCACCCTAATAAACTTACCTCTTTAAAGGCCCTGTCTCCAAGTTCTGCAATATTTTGAGATACT
Organism: Tarsius wallacei; assembly: GCA_963574415.1. Taxonomy (NCBI): domain Eukaryota; kingdom Metazoa; phylum Chordata; class Mammalia; order Primates; family Tarsiidae; genus Tarsius; species Tarsius wallacei. Next base: position 12,633 of record CAUYQG010033387.1, on the reverse strand, counting down.
AGAGATTAAAACTTCAACTTCTCATTCAATAAGAATTTTTGGGAGACACAATTCAGCTCATAACAGGCAGCAATGTTCTAACAACCACAAACTCTTAAACAATTTCTCTGAAAGTTCCCTTCGCTTTATTGCTGAAAATCAAAAGAAACTGACCTTAAGAACTCTGTTTATCCTGCATTACCCACAATGTCAGTTGATTTGTTCTCTTACAATCCAGGTACTTGTTCAAAGTTGCGGCTTCAAATTGGCTCTCTCTTAATTTCTTGGAAGCATTTATCAAACTTAAATAATGTGATTCAGAAAATATGATTAAATGTAGAGTTTGAGTACAAATAAGCTTGAGGTGGCACCCAGAAAACAGACTCCAAACAAATGGAGCCTATGTTCCAAAGTCAGGAAGTTAAGATTTCACATATATAGGCAGCTAACGGGTTGCAACATTTTCCATAGGAGGTCAGTACACATGTTATAATGAATTAATTGGTTGAAGCTTGCTATATTTCAAGGCAGATTGGTGAGGAGGGTTGATTATCTGAGGGGGTTTTACCGCTGGTTCCACAAGGCATTTTCTAATCATTTACAGAAAAAGCAGAAGTTGCAGCAGCATGTTATATGATTCATGTCACGTAGCCACATTTCTCTCAAGGCTCAAAATAGTTTAAAGTTCCAATAGCTTTAAGTTTCAATTATTTAATTTCACACAATTTTGTTTAATATTTCTCATCATTAACTCTTATTGTGGTAAACTTTCTTGGCTACCTTGCCACACTCTTTTGACCCCCATTTGCTGATGTCATTAGCACTTAGATCACTGTCTTTCTTCACCACTACTCCTGCCAACATGATCAGGCAGTAGTGGAATCTCAAAGGTCATCCATTCAAAACTCATTTGTTTGATCTTGGTGGCTCCAAAAACTTTTTACTTTATCTCACTTCACTAACTCCCTTGCATTTGACTTTGTCATTATGAATTAAAATATGGCATCAAAATTCTTAAGCATGTATCTTTTGATCATCTTCTTCCTCTACTATTCTCACCTGGGTAACTAATGAAGATGAAGGTAAGAAGTCTTCAATCCATTGGAATGACCACCTTTTCCATTATGAGTCAACTCCTTTGTGTTCTAATTTTCTTTTTCTTTTTCTTTCTTTTTTTTTTTTTTTGAATTGGAATCTCACTTTGTTGCTCAGACTGGAGTGCAGTGGCATGCTCACAGCCATCCCAGCATCTACCTTCTGGGCTCAGGAGATCCCTTCACCTCAGCCTTCCAAATAGCCGGAACTACAGGCATGTGCTACCACACCTGACTAATTTTCTTAGTTATTGTAGAGATGAGGTCTCATCAAGTTGCCCAGACTGTTCTCGAACCCAGGGGCCCAGGCAATTCTCTCACCTCGGTCTCCCAAAGTGCTGGGATTACAGGCTTGAGCCACTGCACCTGGCCGTGTTCTTATTTTCATTATTACCCTATCAAGTTTGCATGGTTCATCACTGTGATTTCTTCCTTATAAGTAACTTAACAACTTTGCCTCTGATTTTGTATTACTGAACAAAATTCTAAACATGGTGAATATCAACTGCCCATTAGCTTTGTACTTTAACAGATAAGGTATGCAATTCTATGTAAGGATGTTGGGTGTTATGGTAAGACTGTCATTTACTTACATTTTACTATTTTTGCATCAAATCATGTGCTGAGTTGACCAATTTTATAAATCTTGCCTAATGCAGTAATTATTTTTTTTAAATTGTAAAACAGTTTTACATATTAGTTCTCCAGGCCATTGCCCACTTTACCCATCAATTAATCCACCTTTATTTTTGGAAACTGTAATAACATGTAAATAGAGCTAAGCAGAACACAATAGAAAATGATATTATTGATACTTCATAAACAAGAGTTCTTAAGGGAAATTTTGTTTGCACAAGTACAGATTTGATATTTTACCAATATGCCCATCACCATTCTGCTAAATAATTTATGTTTGTCTAACACAATTCTGATATTATTTTTTTCGTTAGTTATATTTGGGAAAAAATTCACTTTTTTCCTGGAGTACAGTTGATAATGATATTGGGAGTATTATGACCTTAACCTTAAACAGACCTCTAATGACTATGATCTCTAATAATTACTATTTATCAAATCAAAGTTGTAAAGTAGAGGTAAATATTTTTCAAGGACCTCTTTCCTCAAATGAAGATTTGTTTTAAAAACTTTAAGATGTATAACAAAAGTAAGAATATTTGCAAAATATTTTAAAGTGAAGTATCACAGTTTAATCTATAATATAGTACATATGAAAGTATTTAAACTTTCTGCTATTTGACATACCCAGGGACTTGAGTGTTCCAGTTAATCAAATAGCATAATTAATAGAGTTGACACAAGTAACCATAGGGCTTACCAATTCTTAAGGAATGGCTCTGCCGTAAAACTCTTTCTGAAGCTATATTAAATATAATTTAGCCTTCATTTGATGGTTTATCAGTCAACTGGAAGATCCTGAGAAAGAAAATGAATCTCAGTTGTATTTTCATGATTCCAACTCACTGTGTGAGAGTTTAAGATATTGCTACTAAGAATCACCATAAAAAAAGAAATTTTTATTTGTATCTAGTTGGAAATTGTACATACAAAACAGTGAGATTCTAAAAGATGTGAATTATGTTTATCCATCTTTGCATCCTCAACACACAAGTCAGTGGTTCTCAAACTAAACACAGCAAAAAAAAAATCAGAGGGGAGTAACTACTTCAATGAAGAATTAAAGTCTCACAGCAAACCTATTGAAGCAAAGTTCTTGGGTACAGTATCTTAGAATTTGTCTTTTAGCAAGATTATGTTGTACATGGTTCTTATGAGAAAAAAAAATGAACTCTTCCAGTGCTTCTGAAGATTTAATGTGTATACCAATCACCTAGGGATAATATTAAAATAGTGGTTCTAATTTAGAATGGCTGAGTTGAACCTGAGGTTCTGTATTTCTAACACGATTTCAAGAATAGTCAAGGCTTCAAATGTGTGAATTGCATTGTGAGTAGCCAGAACCTAGTAATAATACCTCATTATTAATAGGGCTCAATATATTGGTATTGATTGAAGGAACATTCATATCACTGTAGCCTTAAGATGTTTACTACCTTTTACATTGCAACAAATATCTTATGCATGCTAAATTCTCTTATACAACTTTATTTTGCATGATAAAAGGATCCTGTTCTATATTTCTATCTTCTACAAAGCATAATATCTGAAAAATAAAAGATCACTAGTGAATTTTTCCTTGAGTGAATGTATACATCAAAGAAGAAATAAACTAACCAAACAATATATTAATGAGAGAGTACAAACTGAACTAGTGTGAGTACTTTGGACCATATTCCTAAATGATGACTAGCATATATATATATATGTCTTATCATACAATTTATATGATAAGACAGGATTTTTTAAAAATATCTCTAAGAACAACCAAAACCATTTCATAAGACTGGATAAATAAAAATGTTTATCAGCTTTTGTTTTTAACTACTCCCTCAACTAATATCTCTCATTATACAACTAAGTAATAATTTATAGAATTACTGCATATTTTAATTGAGAGTAATTACTAAAAAGCAACATATTACTTTTAAAAATGGAAAAATTGAGTGTCAAAGAGGTTGTATTACTTGCTCTAGATTTAACAGTTAGTGGGTAAAATAAATATAAATAACAATTCTGAGGTGCTCAATTGATGACTGATGTCTAGCTGTAAAACCACAAATCTGTTAACTCAGAACTGCTGCGGCATTTTCCCAGATAAGCTTGTTTTACAGTGAGCACCAGTCAAAATCAAGAGATCCACTACTTTGTCAACACTGAGATTATGGTTTATGAGTGATGGTATCTACCAGGGGAAAAATGAAAGATTTCAGAGTAAGTTGAACTAAAAAATTCCAAGCATAGTACTATGAAGTTTTAAGGATATTTCTTGACTTACACTTGTGAAAGTTCTTTTAGTTACTTCAAAATTTTGTCGAATTTTCTATTGCTGATGGGAATTACACCATGGTCCTCATTAAAGTATAATGGGGCTTTCTCAATCTGAGATGGATAGGGAAGATAGGAAGAAATATAAATTCTGAAGTTAGATTGACCTGGTAGCTAAACCTTAGCTCCTCATATACTAGCTATGTTCAAATACTAAAATATTAGTAATAAAAGAATGTAATAGTTTAAATATGGATATGCAACCACCTTATCAAGAATGCAGATTTTTTTTTGACTGAGTTTTCAGTTAAAGTGGACTTTTAACTGGCCCTCTACTCTGCCTTGCCTTAAATATTTAACAACTTTTGTTTCTTACCCTTTAAAAAGTCCTATGTTTTTGGTAGCCCATGACAATATGAAGGGCTTATTTTTTTCCATCAATCTGAGGCCTCGTTCCTTTTCATTATTGTCCCTTTTGAGACTTTTTTTTGTATATTCAAACTCTGTACTTGCTACTCTTTAAATAACCTTTTAAAATTATTGTTCCCCTGATCCAAAAAGTCATCATTATCCTTCTCTTCACCTCCATAACTTTTCAGCAAAACAAGCACTGCCACCACTTTTCCAAACATACCATATCACCCTTTTCTAGCTACGATAGCACCATCACATCCTTATTGATTTTCTCATTCATATTTTATAAAGGCAAGGTTAGTGATAACTTTCTCTGCTTCTTTTCACCTTTTTTACCTCTTCAGCCCAATTCAACCTAGCTATTCTGTACTGAAAAGTTACCTTGCTTAGGTTACAAATAACTCTCCAAACTCTAAGACTTGTAAGCAATTTTCAGCTCTGATATTAGTTTATCTTATTTTGTATTATTATTGTAGAGATGAGATCTCATCATGTTGCCCAGGCTGGTCTCAAACCCTGAACTCAGGCAATCCACTCTCCTCAGCCTCCCAAAGTGCTGGAATTACAGGAATGAGCCACTGTGCCCAGCCAATCTTAGTATAACTTTGCTGTAACTTACATTGTCTTGAAAATATATTCTTCCTTTTCTTTCATGACTCCATATTTTTATAGTTTCCATTAAATCTCTTTAACATCTGGCAACATCCATTGACTAGTTTTCTCCTATCCAACCCTTGCACAAATTTCCATTATCAATGCTCTGCCCTTTTCATTCCACACAGTCTCAAGAATACTATTGATTTTCATGTTGTAAACCCTTCTCAAAGCACTGATGGCATTGAAATTCCTGCCATCAAATTATACACCTTTTCCAAAGTATTGGCATCATATATCAACTTGCAGAGTATTGAAGTTTTATATTCACTTATTTGCTAACCATTAACATTCAAATATACCACAGACATCTCAAACTTAATATGCTCATTTGGAATGCATTATTGCTTCCCTTCATACAGTTCATTATTTCCCCTCTTCTAATTCAACTAATAACGTCACCATTAACAGATTTTCTCAAACTAGAACTCAGAACAATCCTCAATTTCTTCTTGGTCTCTCACTTCCATCTCCAACTAGTTATATTCTGTTGATTTACTCTTTTAAATGGCTACCTAATCCAGTGCTTTTCAATCTTTATTAGGTATTATAATGACCTAGGAATATTAGAACAGATGCCAATATCTGGTACCCATACTAGTATTATACCAATCAATACAAAGCCTCTGTCGATTGGGCCTGGGTAGTGACATTTTTAACCACCTTTTTGTGTGTGTCTACTCTCCCATTGCTCTCTTACAAATCTATTTTCTCTCTCACTTAATATAGTAGTGTACTCACTATACCTTGTCTCCTCTTCCATCTGCCTCAATACCTCCATTCTCACAGCTACCAGTGAGTGCTATCTAAAATATTTATCAAAATATTATTTATTATATATCTTATTGCATAAAAGTGCAGTAATCCCCCTTTACTTATGGGGGTACATTCTAAGACCCTCAGTGGATGCTTGAAACTGTGGATAGTACTGAATGCTATGTTATTGTTTCTGTTCAATACATACCTATGATAAAATTAGATTTATAAATTTTACACAGTAAAATATTAACAAAAATAACTAATACTTTGTATAATCATCAAGGTCATCAAATATCTGGCTTCTGGCTTTCTCGCCTGCTTCACAATTATTGCCTGAGATGTTTCATACACAGCAAAATATTTCTTTTTTTTTTTTTTTGAGTCGGAGTCTCACTCCGTTGCCCAGACTGGAGTGCAGTGGCCGCTCCCGGCCACCGCAGCCTCGACCTGCTGGGCTCCAGCGATCCTTCCGCCTCAGCCTTCCAAGTAGCTGGAACTACAGGCGCATGCTACCACGCTCGGCTAATTTTTGATTTATTGTAGAGATGAGGTCTCGTCAAGTTGCCCAGGCAGGTCTCGAACCTGTGGGCTCAGGCAGTCCACTCACCTCAGCCTCCCAAAGCACTGGATTACAAGCTGAGCCACCAAGCCCAGCCTATGTTTAGTTACTTAAGGTGGAATATTAGGTTGTTTATTAGAGCTCTTTCTTCACTTTTTGATATAGACATTTACAACCTTAAATTTTTCTGTAAACAACGGTTTAGCTACATTTTGCACATTATGGTATATTGTGTTTTTGTTTCAGTCATCTCAAGGTACTTGCTAATTTTTCTTGTGATTTTTTAACTTACTGAAATGTGTTTCTTAACTGTCTCATATTTTTGAATTTCACCTTTTTGTTTACTAATTTCTAATCTCATTTTATTGAGTCAGAGAATAATTTTGTATGAACTCAATCCTTTTAAAATTTTCATTTTCTGATTTTAATTATGCCCAATTATATGGTTTATCCCATAGAATATTTCCTATGTATTTGAATTGAATATGTATTTTGCTGCTGTAGCGTGGAGTGTTCTTTTAATGTTGCTTAAGTCTAGGAGGCTTATAGTATTTTTCAAGTTTTTTTTTTTTCTTGTTCTCTTTAATCTAGTTTTTCTATCCAGTAATGAAAATAGTATCTCCAATTATTATTGTTGATGTGTCCATTTTTCCCTTAAATTATGTCAGGTGTTTCTTCTTAACTCTGATATAATAATATTTATGTTTAAAATTTTTATAACTGTAATGAATTGAACTTTTACTATAAATTTCTCTTTTTAATTCTAGTAACTTTTCAAATTTTAAACTTTATTTCTTCAATCAGTAATTGACTTTTTTCTTTTAAAATTTTCAATTGTTATTTATTTATCTTCTCCTTTCTCTCACTTTCTTGCATTTTCATTATGTGTATGTTAGTGTTCTTAACAGTGCCTCACATTTCTCTGAGACTCTGTAAATTTTTCTTCATCATTTTTTCTTTCTGTTTCTCATATTTAATGAGCTCTATCTAGTTATCTCTGTAAGTTCACTGATTGTTTTCACCAAAGTTGAACTCTTTAGTTAATATTTCATGTAGTCATTTTGCTTTCTTTTATTTAACTTTTTTTTTTATTTTAAAGATGTGGGGTGCATTTCAGGATTAGGTATACAAATTTTCATTATGCAGGTACCCTTGTTGACGAGGTTCACCCCTCCCCCAGCAGATTCCCACTACTGCACCCCCTGCAGTTTCCCCCTACTGCCAATCCTTTTCTTATAGTTTTATGATAATTGTTCAAGGTCTGCTTAGGAGTGAGAACATGTGATACTCAGTTGTTTGTTTCTGTGATAGATCACTCAGTATTATAGACTCTAAGTTCATCCAGGTTGCTTTGAAGTTCATAATTTTGTCTTTCTTTATGGCTGCATAATATCCCATCATATATATATACCACTTTTTTTTAATCCAGTCCTCTTTTGATGGGCAGCATGATTGGTTCCTTGTTTTTGCTATTGTGAATAGGGCTGCAATAAAGATGTGTGTGCAGGTATCTTTTTTATAGAGTGATTAGAGCTCCTCTGGGTATATTCCCAGTAGGGGGATTGTGGGTTTGTATGGAAGGTCAATTTTTAGATCTTTTAAAATCTGCAAACTGTTTTTCACAAACGTTGCATTAGTTTACACTTCGACCAAAAATGTAGAAGTATTCCCTTTCCCCTGCATCCTCTCCAGCATCTGTTGTTTTTTGAGTTATTGATGATGGTCATACTGACTGGAGTTAGGTGGTATCTCAGTGAAGTTTTTACTTTCAATTTCAGAATTTCTGAGTGGTTCTTCTCAAAATAATGTTTATCTACTTATTGATGTTGCCTATTTTAAAAGATATTGTCATCATATCTTCCTTCATGGTTTCCTTTAGTCCTTTGTGAATAACTATAATAGCTGTTTGGAAGTCTTTGCTAATCTAACAACTATGTACCCTCAAAAGGCCACTTCTGATGCCTCATTTTATTCCTATGTAAGGTTCCTACTTCAATGTTTCTTTGAATATCTCATAATTTTTGGATGAAAATTGGACATTTCAGATAATTCATTACAGCAACTCCGACTGCTGATCTTCCTTCTGCTAGGACTTGTTTTTGTTCGCTTGCTTACTTATTTAGTAACTTGGCTATACTAATTCATTGAAGTCTATTTTCCTTGCATTGGGCAGCCTTTAATGCCATTCTTCAAAAAGCACAACCTGTACACAGTTACCTTAAATCCTAGGAATGATAGTGGTTTTCTCTTTCCCTGAACTCCCTATTATGCTTCTGATTGGTATGACATTATTGGTATCTTATCTTAATTTTAGTTTTCACCAGTTGTTAGTTGATTTCTCTATTGTTTTTAACAATACTTTGATTTATAAATTGTACCACAGTTGTATCTAATTAAAGTCAGGTCTTTTTAAACCTCTTTAATCGTTGCTCTAATTCCATAGAGCTTGTCATAGTTGTCTTTTTCTCTGGTTCTCCCTGTGAAACTTCTGGTTTGTCTGCCATTGTACTTGTTGCTATCATAAAAACTACCAGCCCCCTCTTAGTTGCTCACCACCAAATTTCCATTGTTTTTGACAATGACCTTAGGTTTGAAATTTCTCACAATATACTTTATATAAAATCAATCTCTTTAGGGAAAGTTATGGAGCTTTCTGGTTTATGGCCTGCCTCTTTTTCCAGGCAGAACCTCTGTTGACATACCCAAAGTTGGGGATAGGAGGTATAACAGCCTGTTTCTCTTGAAGTGAGATCCCTGTTCCATGAACAGGGCACTGGTTGGTGTTGGTAGTCTCGAGTCTTCTTGGCTTGCTTCTCTTGGCATAGAAACTCTTCCCTAAAAACAAGCTATAGGGACACAAATTATTCTTTAAAAATATACCTGTGCACACGGTTATTGCAGCACTATTAACGATAGCAAAAACATGGAACTAACCATGCTGTCCAACAAAAATGGACTGGATAAAAAAATGTGGTACATATACACAATGGAATATTACACAGCTGTAAAGAAGGATAAAATTATGGACTTTTCAGCAACTTGGATGAATGTAGAGTCTATCATACTCAGTGAACTATCACAGAAATAAAGAACTGAATACCACATGTTCTCACTCATAAGCGGACGCTGAATATTTATCATAATACTATATGAAAGGGATTGACAGTAATGAGTCACTGCTAGGAGTAAGAGTTGTGGCACATGACACTAGCAAGGGTACCTGATCCCAAACCAGGCCAAATGAGGACCAACGGGAGGCCCAAACTTCACCTGTACAATGACCACTTATGTACCTGACCCTGAATTGTACCCCATGTCTTTAAAATAAAATAAAATAAAAAACAAGCTATGACTTGAGTGTTAAGGCCCTGGATTCATAAACTCCCATGCATGTGGTATAACTTCCTTTTATTATTATTTTTTGGATTGGGGAAAAATAGCTTATTTTAAAAGTAGATTAAAGAAAGAGAGAAGGTGCATCCACTTCTCAAGGGAGAGAAGGGGGGCAGGCATCTGAAGAAAACGTGGCAGAGAACTTCCATTTCAGAAGTGAGGACAGCATGGATAAAGTAAGTACTAGACAACTTGGATGCACTTTTCTAAAATAGATCTTCTGCAACAAGGGTGAAGGACTATGAGAATGCTGGGTGGCCTGCCCATCTCTGGAGCAAACTGTTGTCCTAGGCCATGAGTTGTGTAAGAAAGAGTCCTGTGATCTTGAGTGCACCAGATTAGTGTTTCTATCATAGCGAGCTGGTAGCAAATGGTTCACTGTTCAAATGCCATTGACTTGCAGTTCTTACTAAGATTAAGTAGGTTTTCCTAAATAAATAATTTTATATTATCTGTAAGTGCTTAGGACAATTTCAAGATTATATAAATGGTTGCCTTTTATAAATTTCCTTTTATAATTCAATACATTGGCCTTTATTTTATAGTTATTTATTTGGGGAGATGGTCGGCAAAGTTCCTGGCAGGGACATTGTGGAAGTGCTTCTCTCTGTAGCTTCTTTTGTTTGTAGATTTTACCTCTCCGGCATTTTCTCTACTTTCTCACTCTCAAACATCTACTTTTTGGCTAAGATTAGATAAATAGCTTTATTTTATTTGCTTTCAGTTGGAAATAACAAAATACCTAATTAATAGTGTGCTTCCGTGAGGATATTAATTTCTTATGTAATAGGAAATCAAGAACTAATTACTGAATCAAGTTAATTCTATTATTCCACCCTGTCCTCTTCAGGTGATTAAGTGTTCATTCTATGTTGTTTACCTCGTGGTTGCAAGACATCTACCACCACTTTACTACATGTAGACTGAATTATTAAAGAAAGAGAAGATGCAGTGCCTGGGTGGTTCATCTCACATCTATTTTTATTTGGTGAAGGTATAATCCTGACATTTACTTATCCAGAAACTGTTCACATGACCACTGTTTTTGCAAAGAAATCTTGGAAAATAAGTTATCTGACTTCATTTCCATATCTTAGACTGGAATCTTGGCAAGGGAAAATATAGTCGAAGCTGGCTACTGGGTTAATAGTTACAATATCTCTCACAATTTTCCATGTCTGCTAACTTATCTTTCCTAGTGTCTATGTCTATATTGTTTTATACAGTGTTCTAGGAAGTATTTTTAGAACTAGTTTATGATTTACTAATAATCTTTTCATCTGGATCACCCATCAATGAAATTGTTTTTCTGTTGCGTGCAACTGACACTATTTACCATGGATCTATTTTTTTTAAATTTTGAGTCAGAATCTCACTCCGTCACCCAGGCTGGAGCACAGTGGCACATTAACAGCCACCCCAGTGTCTACCTGTTGGTCTCCAGCGATCCTTCTGCCTCTGTCTTCAAAGTAGCCAAAACTACAGACGCGCACCACCATGCCCAGCTAATTTTTTTTATTTATTGTAGAGACAAGGTCTCGCCAAGTTGCCCGGGATGGTCTCAAACCCACAGGCACAGGCATTCCATTCACGTCGGCTACCCAAAGTGTTGGGATTACAGGCTGAGCTACTGAGCCCAGCCAGATCTATTTTTAATTTCCAAATTTCATCTGCATTGCTTTTTATAACTGTCTATCTTTACTTTCATATCTTCTTGCTCTTATTTTATAGATGATACTCCTATCTTTATATCTTTTAAAACATTTAACATACTTATTTTAATGTATTTTTCCTGACAGTACCATTATCTACTTGCTTGGATATGAATTTTTTTCATCTATTAGATCAATCAGCTGTCATACATTGTCTGGACTTCCTCACATACTCTGTAATTTGTCTATATACATTTATCTCCAACAGAATGTATCTTCTCTATTAAGTTTCCACCACAAGTTCCCTTGATGTTGGTATTTTCTAATAGGGTAATATCACCACTGCCTCTGTACTGTCTCTAATGTGTTCTAGCCTTTAAAAAGAAAAAATTTGTAAATCTCTGACACAGGATGATAATTTTTCACAATGATGAGCACAAGTATATGCTTTCTAGCTATTTGTTTGAACTTATGAGAAACAGCATGAAGTAAGGAAAAAAGCATGCATTATTTAGGTTAAAAAAAACTTGGCTATATAACACACTAGCCACAAAATTTAGGACAGGTCATTTAACTTTCTTTAGTCTTTGTTTTCTTATATGTAAAGTAGGGATACTATGTCTGACTTTGGAAAATTATTTTGTACCCAGAATAATTAAAACTGAAAAACTGAAAACAGAAGACAAATCTGTAGAGTGATTTGGAGATAATATGTACCAAAAACACCAGCAAAGTATCAAAACATAATAGATGCTTATTCATAACTGACACAGAATTTTGTTGACAGACATGTACATAATATGATTACTGCCATACAGAATTATATTATGTAAAGAATTTCTATCATAAATTAAATGTCCTCTGAAGGCTATTCAGTAATAAACTGAGATATTTGTATTTTTTTCTAGACCATTACATATGCATGTCTACACACACATACCATTTAAAAAATAATTTAATGTGCCAGCAGTTTGATCCTATTTGCATAAGAAGGCAGAAATTTGAGAATTTCTCATTATATTTGAAATCTTTTTTTTTTTTTGGTTTTTTTTTTTTTTTTTTTAGTTGGAGTCTCACTCTTTCTCCCAGACTGGAGTGCAGTGGCCGCTCCCGGTCAAAGCAGACTCGACCTGCTGGGCTCCGGCGATCCTTCCGCCTCAGCCTTCCAAGTAGCTGGAACTACAGGCGCGTGCTACCACGCCCGGCTGATTTTTTGATTTATTGT
>CAUYQG010033386.1:0-51169 GCA_963574415.1 Tarsius wallacei | reverse complement strand
TACAGGCATGCACAATCATGCCTGGTTAATTTTTTGTTTTGTTTTTTGATTTTTTTGTGGTGACAGTATTTTGCTGTGTTGTCCAGGCTATATACAGATGCCTTAACTAACTGCTGGGACACGTAGGAACACTCATTTATTTATTTATTTATTTTTATTTTTATTTTTTTTGAGTTGGCGTCTTACTCCGTTGCCCAGACTGGAGTGCAGTGGCCGCTTCCGGCCACTGCAGCCTCGACCTGCTGGGCTCTGGCCATCCTTCCGCCTCAGCCTTCCGAGTAGCTGGAACTACAGGCGTGTGCTACCACGCCCGGCTAATTTTTTTGATTTATTGTAGAGATGAGGTTTCGCCTGCCCAGGCGGGTCTCGAACCTGCGGGCTCAGGCAATCCACTCACCTCAGCCTCCCAAGGCGAGGGATTACAGGCTGAGCCACCGAGCCCGGCTTAAAAGGTAAACTTTTATAATCTGTCAGTCATAGAGATGTGCCCTAAAAATTTTTTAGGGTAAAATCATGCAGGTAATGTTGTCTTTGGTTTCTTTTTCAGGATATTACGGGGATGGATTAAATGCCATTGTTGTGTTTGCTGTCTGTTTTATGCCTGAAAGTGGTCAACCTAACTATAGATACCTGATGGACAATCTCTTTAAGTAAGTATATTTTAACAAAAATGTTTAGGCAGAACTTTGAACTAATTAGATCTTCGCCTTAAGAAGGTGAACTTAAACTATGTGAAAATTATAAGTATCCCAGTTCTGATTCTTTAAGTCCTTATTTGGCAGTCTGAATTTATAGTTTTCCAACTCGAGAAAAATTGACATTTTAAAACTGGAAGATATACCTCACGTTATCGGTTCTAACTTTTTAATTTTATATTTTTGGACACATTAAATGTAAAGAAGTCATTTTATCTCAAAACATTTGGCTAAATTACATTTACCTCTAGAAGCTCAAGGTAACTGAGCTATCTCAGTTCATTTCTATTTCCACAGTCATTTTGTTTCTTAGGTTAGTGCAGTTTTAAAAAATCTTATTGTGGAACATTTCAAACATACAAAAGTAAAGAGTAGTATATCAGATCCTCATGTGTCAGTCACTTCAACCATTTCCAGTTTATAATTCATTCCCACTTCTTCCCCTCGCCCCACTGTATAATTTTGAAGCAAAATCCCAGACATCATGTCCTTTCATCTAGAAACATTTCAATATGTATCTCTAAAAAAGAAAAAAAAAAAACTCTTTAAAAAATTAATCCTAATAGTAGCTAATTCAGTTTTAAATTTTTCATTGTGTTTGCTCTCACGGGGGGGGGGAGAGAAGGGAATTGTATAATTTAGATAACCTAGTTCAGTTTTGCACAGTGATGTTTAAGGCTTAAACTTAATTTGTTTTTACAGATATGTTATTGGCACTTTGGAGCTGTTAGTAGCAGAAAACTACATGATAGTTTATTTAAATGGTGCAACAACTCGAAGAAAAATGCCCAGTCTGGGATGGCTCAGGAAATGTTATCAGCAAATTGATAGAAGGTAATGTAAATACAAGGTGAAAGCGAGTGTGAGTAATTTTTATAATGGCTTTATTACATTAAGCTTTGTTTTCCATTGTCACTTAAAGATAACCATGTATCCACTTCTTAAACTACATTTGTTAATTTCGTAGCAGGTTTCTCTTTTCTAAAGACAATAATTTTAGAATGTCATGCCAGAAATCAATTTTGATCTGTTTTATAAAGAATAGCTTTGATTCCTCAAACAAACTTTATAAAATATTTCTCTATTTCTCTTTGTTTATACCACAGTGGACACTTTCCTACAATCTATATCTTGAGAGAGTATGGAGAACATAGTACATCTTCTATCTTATTACATTCTGAGTTTTACCCAATTTATAGTGCTTAGCATGTTTTATGTTTCTTAAAGATGCTTGTTTAGCTTTAATCTTACTTTGGAACAAGCTCTAGAAGTGTATTCTCTTGGGAATTAGCTATCAATAATTAATGGATTTGATTTGATTTGGCCATAGCTAATTCGAACTAGTTTAATCAACTCAGATCCATTAATAGGTTTCTCTTCATATCTAAATCTGACATTGACTAGCTCTTGTGATTAAGATATATATCTCTCTCCCTCCTTAATGATCACTGTATTTATTTGTTAAATATGCATGATAAACTAACAGTTTTTATCTGGTTATTCAAAAAGAAGAGGTCTAGGATAATGCCTTTAATTTTTAATCAGCATTTCATATTCCTTAAGAATAGGAGTTAGATATGATTCATGTTTCCTCCAGTAGTCAGCTCCACTCCCACCTTTTAGCCTACACAGCACCTTTCATGGTATTGAAGAAATCAGCACTAGTTTCTCCCTGGTTTTGAGAAATGAAAACAGTTTATTTTTATATTCAGTATTGACCCCTTTCCCTGGTTGATAGAGTCCTGAAGACAAGTGAATATATGCTAGGAGACATTTAATAACAGGCTATGCTATGGAAAAATTTGAAATGAAGTAAAGTTCCTTTCATAGCATCATAGCAGGGGTAGGGACCTTTAGAATCCAGGAGTGCATTTTCTTATCTTTAAGAATATCAATCCTGAATGATAACTCTTCGGTGAGATTTTTCAATTATTATTTTTTATAAACTTGAATATACTTACTGATATCTTAACTTTTAGCAATTTTTCAATTGTCTTTGTCTTTTTTTAACTCCAGGTTACGGAAAAATCTAAAATCTCTAATCATTGTACATCCCTCTTGGTTTATCAGAACGCTTTTGGCTGTTACAAGACCATTTATTAGGTAATTTTCAAGAGCCATTGACTTGTTTGTTTGTCTTTTTGTTTTTTAAAATTTTTAGTTGACAAATAACGTTGCATACTTAAGGGATACAGAGTGATGTTTTGATATGTGTATAATGATCAAGTCATCAGGGTAGTTAGCATATCTGTCACCTCAAACATTTATCATTTCGTTGTGTTGTAGCCATTCAAAATGCCATTGACATTTTTAAAAATTTCTTTTTTTTTTTTTTTTTGAGTTGGAGTCTCACTCTGTTATCCAGGCTAGAGTGCAGTGGCACACTCATGGCCACCCTAGCGTCGACTTCTTGGGCTCTGGTGATCCTTCCACCTCAGCCTTCCAAGTAACCAGAACTACAGGCGCACGCTACCACACCTAGCTGATTTTTAAAATTTTATTGTGGAGATGAGGTCTTGCCAAGTTGCCTGAACTGGTCTCGAACCTGCGGGCTCAGGCAATCCACTCGCCTCGGCTTCACAAAGTGCTGGGATTACAAGCTGAGCCACCAAGCCCAGCCAAAAATTTCTTTTACATTAAAAAAAAAAAAAAATTCTTCTCAGTTCTGTTTGTTAGAGATATTGAAGTAATTATTTTATTTTCTCTTGTAGCTCAAAATTCAGCCAAAAAATTAGATACGTCTTTAATTTGGCAGAACTAGCGGAACTTGTCCCTATGGAATATGTTGGCATACCAGAATGCATAAAACAGTATGTTTTTTTTTATTTATTTAATTTTATTGAATCTTTATATTTTTATGTGCAAAAACGTTTCAGTACTCATTCTTCCTTCATATATTATAAATATTGTGTAACTACTCTTTTTTCTTTGTAACAAAGAAAAAGAGGAAGCAGCCATTTTCCCACACTGTCCCCTTAAGCTGCATTTTCTTCAGACTGTTAGTTGAAGAACTAGGAGAAATGAGTTTTGGTTGTGATTCATATTGTGTTTTTATGGACTGGCTACAATGTAAAAATTGATTTCCTGATAGGTCAGTACTGAGGAACGTTCTCTAAACTTGAATAAAGTGCTCTCCAAATTTGAGTATACTTATTGTGGTGTCCAATAATACTACTAAAGAGAGAATAAAATATTTAAATCAGTGTAGCCATAATATTTTCCAGTGACTAGAATTTGTTCTTTTTATCAAATTCACATACTTTCATCTAACTTCTGGAAGGACTTGGTTGAATGCTGTTAACATAAATACCTGAGTATCATGATGCATGTAGAAAAGTTTCCTTGTTCTGCTAACCTGAAGTTTTAGCCTCTTTAATGTGTCAAAACCAGATTTATTAAGTCAGTTTTTCTGCATCATGTAACAAATATTTCGGGGTTTTGCCAGCAAACTTAAACGAGGTTCTTTTAGTGCCTTTTCTCAAGTTTTTGTTCATCTTCATAACATGTATATTTACTGAAATAAATCTTCCCTACCAAGGTATGAAGAAGAAAAGTTTAAAAAGAAACAAAAAAGGTATATGCACACCTTGACTGGGTTGCATCTAGACTAGTCCATTTGCACTGCACAAACTAACTCTTCCTTATTGGTTGGTTAGCTTGTAGGCAAAGATAATAACATTTGTAAATATAAACACACCCCAATTTTCAAATATAGAGTGAATCCAAAGCTCCTGATGCTAACTGTGACTTGGATTCACTCTGTGTTAATTCTGTGTATAATACCAGTAAGGAACTAAAAACCACAAACCCTTCTTCGGTTTTAGTCTAAGTACTAATGGTGAAACCAGAAAAATTGCTAAGACTACTATTTGGAGCACCAGATACTTGTAAGACTTTAATCTGCTTCATCATTTTCTTTAAATTTCTAACCTGTGATTTTGAAATATATATGCAAACTTTGTTTAAGTTATTAATTTATTCCTTGGGGTTGATTATTATATTTGCAATGCATATATTCTTTGGCTAACCAACATTGATTTCCTGTAAAATTAATGCTTAAATTAAATGGCCTGCTAACCAGTCAAATTCTACATGTAATAAAATTCTTAAAATTTCAGTATACCTCTCGTTTAACAGTTAAGCACTCTGCTTTCTCTTTTAAGTGTAATTTTGAACACTTCTGCTTTGAGCATAACAAACTGTTATCTATTAATACCTTGGCATAGAAGATAAAAGGCAAGGGCATAAAATAGTTAGAATTTTATATAGTAATTTAGAAAAATGTAGAGTTTGGATCTAATTTGTTAGTATATTTTTAAAACATTGACAACTCAGCAAAATATGGTTTAATTCAATCTGTCTTAAGAGTTAAAGTGGGAAATTTATATGCAGTTATCATTTTGACCATTCTAAGGAACCAACTGGAACTGAAACTTTACCTTTGAACACATTCTGGCATGTCAGTGAGTGAGAATTCAGTAGGCCATGTGATAGAATCACAGTTTTACATTTCTGTATGATACTTTACAGCTTAACCAGCACTTTAGCAGAGATGTCGACGGTGGTTTTAGATCATGCTGATTTCTCATTCCTTTCCTAGGCCTTGTTGTGGCTGAAATTAAAAATATAATCTGTAATTGTAGAATATTTTGAAGCCAGCTACTTCATGGATCTCAGAATGAATTGGCTTTGTTGATGAAATGTGCTGTATTATGCCTTTTTAGAAAGTTCTCAGTAGTGTCTAGCAGTAATTTAGACATTAGGAAAAAAGTGCAATTTGTACATTTTATTTAAATGTATGAGACCTGTCACTACTATTTTATCTTGATTTTTAAAAAAATTTTCTGTTTAACCTTAAATAGAATCGTTATATGTATCTTTTCAGGCACTTCTTAATTTTTAAAACAGTTTCGTTAGTCTTATAATAAATTCTTGTCAGTTTGAAAGTGATTGAATTTAATTGCATTTTTTTAAACCAAACCTTGCAGACATTAGGTGTGAGGGAGCTTACTTAAAGTGACATCTTCATGATAAGTAAAGATGCTAAGGAGAATACAAAACTATTAAGTCTTGACTTATAGCAGGTTTTTGAGGGGCGAGGGACCAAACGACTATATTGTTGGTCTTGTGAGGAGGAGAGGCAAAGAAATCCTGAGGACAGTGAGATCCAACATGTCAGCTGAGCCAGGATCTTCCTGGTCTCATCGTCGCAGCAAAGGGATAGCAGTTTTAAATGTTTTGGATGTTTCTTTCAAATAACTCAGCACAAGTGTGGCCAGGCAGATACAGATTGTTAAAATTTCTCAATGGAGTTTAAAACTAATTATGAAATGTGTTTACAAAGATATTTCAGGTGTTGAAAGGACTGGATATGCTCTGCATGCTTATCAGGAATATATACTTTTCAAAGTTTTTATAGCTATTAAAAATATTTTAAAATGTTGCTCTGGCTTACAGACCAAGGCTTTTAGCTCTGAATCATTAATGTTCAGGTGATCATAGTAATGGAAATGTGTAATAAGTGTCCCCCTGTATCAAACCGGATTGTTCTAAATGTCCCCACATAAATTACTCAAACTGCTACAAATACAATAGTAATATAGACTATATTCATATTTTGGTTAACAAAATCATTTTTGAGGGAGTTGTTTTTGCTACCACTCTCTTAGCACTTAGATCCCTGCCAAAGCCAAGCTACAAGTCCACATTTCAATGTGTTGTGTATTCCTTGAAGTCTTGTCTATAACTATTGTGTGGTAGTAATGTGATTCTTCTAATCCCCACGTGCCTAAATTTTGATATGTTACCACTGTCCAACCCACCACTAATCTGATTCGTTTTTTTGCTTTTGTTTTTGTTTGAGTTGAGGTCTCACTCTGTGACCCAGACTGTAGTGCAATGGCATGATCATGACTCACTACAGCCTCTACCTCCTGGGCTCAGGCAGTCCTCCCTCAGCCTCCTAAGTAGCTGGGACTACAGAGGCACATACCACGCCTGGCTAATTTTTTTTTTTTTTTTTTTTGGTGGAAAAAGGCCTCACTGTGTTGCCTCAGCTGGTCTCATACTCCTAGGCTCAAGTGATTCTACCACCTTGGCCTCCCAAAATGCCGGGATTACAAGTGTGAGCCACTGTTTTCCATACTAGAGTAGATTTTTTAATCTACATTTAAATATTTCTGAATTTAAATTCTTAGGGTTTTATACCATCAAAATAAGTTTAAGGCATTCACAGACTAAGTGTACCATTATATTTTGGAGAACCATTATGATTTTTGTAAATATGCATTTTTATCAGTGGATTTAAAAATATTAATTAATCAGTTGGCGGCACTAGTGGCTCTTTCATATTTTGGTTGACAGAATCATTTTTGAGGGAGTTGTTTTTGCTACCACTCTCTTAGCACTTAGATCCCTGCCAAAGCCAAGCTACAAGTTCACATTTCAATATGTTGTGTAATTTGAGTTTTTAAGAAAGTTTATGTGCATTTGTATGTAAAGTACAACAGTTACATTTCTTGCCAGTGTCCTGCCTTTAAAAATTCTCTTTTCTGGTTGGGGAAATAATGTTTGATACCTTTTTTACTACATCTGCTTCTTTGCAAAGCTTTATTTTTAACAGAATAATATTCTATGCTAAAATGGTTATTTTCAGAAAGAAAATTTTCAGTTGCTAGTGTCTTATTTGTATATTTTTCATTAAACAGAGTTGATCAAGAGCTTAATGGAAAACAAGATGAACCGAAAAGTGAACAGTAAAGTTTGGCGTCTAGTCCAAACAAGACTGAAGAATGTGCTGACGAAGCGATGATCTTCTTTGCATTTATTGGCGGCACATATTTTTATGTAAACTGTTACAGAGTTGACTTGACTTTTTCTTAATGGACTTTTGTACAAGGGACTGTTCACTGCTGTATGGGTTTGCAAATCTCTTGAATTTAGCTCTTTAATAGCTAACTATATTGTAATCATTTTATATTGCTAAATAGCAGAGAACCACACTTTATATAAAGCAATTTTTGCATTTGTTTATTGGATGATACATCTTCTTCAGTAAAATATTTATATGCGTAAATGGCAAAGGAAAGAAATAATATATATTTTTATGTTTTGAGCAATGTTTTTTCATGTGTACCTGTCTTATGGAAGAATATGCAGGTAAATAAGACCATGATTTTATAAAGTGCATATTAGAATATTTGTTTTTGTAAATGCTTAAATACATTTCCTAGGTAACTTAGAAAATTAGGTTGCTCACAAGAGAGTGGACAGTTAAACTGATTCTCGTGAATACCCAAAGATCATGTACATAATCTAAGTAGATTAGTACCATCCCAAGATGTTTTCTTACTTGATGTATATTGTTACTTCATTCAGAAGCGCAAGTACAAGTGCATTGCACACGGTTTCCTTTTGAAACGGAAAGACAAGTCAAAAAGCCATTTTTAGAACTAGAGCATTTAAGAGGCTATGAATTAGGGTTTGTACAGATGTATATATGTGACATTTTATTTTCTGGCCTAAAGTCAGAACTTTATAAAAATCTTGAGTTTGTTCACCAATGTGAAATAAGCTGTATGTTAGGGTATTGCTTCCCTGAATGTGTGAGTGCTGTGTGGTATTGCAGAGAATGTGATGAGTTACTCTCTGACACAACTTTTCCTGTAGAAAGCAGGGACTCCTTTTTAAATTGCTCTCACTGTGGGCACTTTACCAAGATACTTCCATATCAGTTATTTGAACTCAGTAGTTTTTTTAACCTAGTTAGATATGGTGTGTTTTCAGGTTTCTGTTGAATCATGTTTGATAATACCATAAATAAGGTTAATTTTGTAAGTCTCAGAGCATGATTATATTGTGCTGTTTTGGATGACACATTTGATATAAGCATATAAACTTTGTGTCATTTGGTAAGTATCTTTACATTAAAATAAATTGTGCTTGGGTCTCCAAATGGAGCTTAATTACCCACAGAATCCTTGTAAAATAACAGATGATATAATTTTGTGTCTTATACTTGAAAGACTCATACACATTTCGTAAACATAATACCCTCCAAGTTTAAGGTCACACTGCTCTCCAGTCCTTTCTGTAAGATATTTTATAAAAGAGTGGCCTAGGGCAGTACAAAGTGGATGTGAGCTAACCTTTTAGGATTCATTCTATCCTGTAGTGAACACACGTGACTGTTACTATTGCCATTTTTTAGTGTAAGGTTTCTGTTAAAAAAAAGGGAATTTTTTCTTTACTTTTCATCCTCCTCAGTCATAGCCATGACATGCTAACTTACATCCAGTTATGGGAGATGCTGGGGTATTCCCTGGATGAGACATTCCTTATCAGCCTCCTGACTTGACTTGGATCCAGGAGCTCTATGCAGATCCTGAACTAATGTCCTTACAGTGAATTAAGCCAAAATCATTGTTGCTTGCTTACATCTTAGAAACACTTTTTGTTAAAGAAGCAAACTAACAGTAACAATTTAGGCATTCCTTCTGAATTTACTATAAGAGGATTATGAATAAAAGGCTGTTGAATGTAATTGTGATTCGATTCTATATTTGTAGAACGTTTTAAGTAGTCTTTCATCTGTATGTCTATATCTTGCTCAAAATGGGCTGAGCTTTTTAACAGGTGGTTTTCCAGCACATTAAATACTCAGTTCTTCAGTTTGAAAAATGCAAAGAATAATTTCAACTTTTTTGTGTGTTTGTTGACTTTGGATTTTGCAGTCGTTGTTCCTAACTATAGATACAGCTTGCTGCAAAAGTAATGTTTTTCTTTAAAAAACTTTTTAAAATTAGAAGTAGACAATATTCTACTAAACATTAAAATTCAGAGGGAACAGTGATAACACTTGGAATATAACAAAAGGGATGTTCTGTGAATCACTAGATTCAAAAGATACCTGCTTTACCTACACCTTAGTGGAATCTGATACAGTAGTGTCCCCACAATAAATGTTTTATAAGACTTAATATCATAACTAGTAGGTTAGAGGAAAAGCGTTTATTATTTCTAATTTATAGCTGTGTAACACTTTCCCATGTTATCAAATTTTTATTTTCCATTGCTGATTAAAAAGTACATATAATCCTTTTTCATCTTTCTGCTGCGGTCATGGACCTAACTTAACTGCATTAATTTGATGCTTCCATCACTACTTTTTGTTACACATAGGCCCTGAGTTCCCCTTTTTTAGTCAAAAATTTTTCATATGAAGTAATTTGATTCTGTGTTCTGCTTGATCATATTCCTAATCAGGCACCAAGGCACCATATTGATGTCCCAGTTTAAGCTTAATAGACTTTAACTCAGAGTGGGTTATGATTCTAAGTAGGGTCTAACAGCGTAGTTGGAAAGGAGGATAAAACGAAGTAAGAGAAAGGAAACTTTTATAAAGGTATAACGATTTAGCAGCTATCTAAATGCCACTGAGTGTCGCTCTTAAAGGAATTACTATATATGGCAGCTGGTAGTGCCATTTCTTCAAGGAGGAAAACCTGCAGGCTACATAGGGAATATGTGAATAAGAAGGCTGGATTGAAGGGAGAAAGGCTGATAAAACATACCTAGGATGAGAATTCCTGGTATCTGCTTTCTTTGTCTCTGCATACAGAAGCAAGTTTGAACAGAGAAGGATAGCAATTACAGTGTTTATATTAAAGCTTAGGATTGGGCTGTTTTTTCATATTTCACTGTTGATGAAACATTAATGTAGTCTTCCAAAATGGACATCTCTAGTAATTGCACTGAATACTGAAATCTGATTGTCAAGTGTACTCATGTCTATAGCTTCAATTCCAGAATTTAAAAAGATAAGGGATCTGCTTTTTGATAGAGACTTTTAAAAAATGACCAGCATTTCTGTTTGGCTGTTTATGTGAATGCTCAGGGACTTTGGAAAATGTTGAGTGCTCTTTAGATTTCATCAATTGATACATTAGCATTAGGATACATCAGGTACAGCAGGCCAGTTTCATGATGAGGTGGGCAGGGATATGTGTGTGGTGACAGTAGCTTCTCCCTTCCTTTGTTTGTGTTATATATGGACAATTTAGCATTGTTCATCAGGTGGGAGTAGGAAATAGGCTGAAAATAGAGATTGCTACAACATTGTTTTGTTTTCATGCCTGTTTTCCTCATTCTATATGGACATTTGAGAAATGGATCACAAACAAATCTTAGAGGGATGGAGCAAAAAGAGGAATAATGTACTTACAAGTTAGGCCCATTTTCCTGTTAAAGCATCTGTCTTGTCATAGGGAGTAGGAATTGCGTAGTTTGAGCTGCCGGGAGAAAGAGTCAAGAACTTGGACTTGCACAGGAATGCTAACTGGTGAGGAAAGTGAGGGTATTGTCTACTTGGTGTTCTAAGTGAGTACAAAAGAATTACCTAGTAAGCCCTTGGTCTCCCTCTCCTCTTCCTGAGATTCTAAATGAATTTAGAATCAGATCAATGGTGAGACCCAGTAATGTAACTTTTCTTTAAAATTCTAAATGGTGATTGAAGATATCGTAACATAGTATGTGGAACAGTAAGGAGTGACACTGATACTTGGGTGTTTTTTTTTCAATTTAAAAAAAATTAATTTCAATGATTTTATTTTAAAATTGTGGGGCACAATTCAGGATTAGGTATACAAATATTTATTGTGCAAGTACCCTTGCTGATGAAGTGTGTCCCCCCAGACACTGATATTTGAATAGAAAAATTTGTTGCAACTATTTATAATAGAGCTATTTAATTTCTTATGTTTTGAGAACTAATTTTAAAATGCTAATGAAAAATTTATATAAGGCACTTAATAAATCAAGCTCCAGATGAAAATCAAGAGTTCAGTGCTTACAGGTTAATAAAGAATGGTATTAAACTATTTGTTTCAAATAGATGATTCTAATCTAAGACATCCTACAAGAAGTTAAAGCATTTGCATTTTGAAATTTTTAAGCATCTTCACCTGCAGTTCAGCTAAAGAGGAACTTGGAAAATGACATCAGCTACTCCACTGCACTTTTTGTATATGGACTTTCTAAAGTTTCATGTTCTTTTAACAGCTGCTTAGTTAATTTACATAAACATAGCTAGCAAAT
The DNA here is from genome assembly GCA_963574415.1 of Tarsius wallacei. NCBI lineage: Eukaryota > Metazoa > Chordata > Mammalia > Primates > Tarsiidae > Tarsius > Tarsius wallacei. The sequence continues at coordinate 39,380 of CAUYQG010033386.1, read as the reverse complement.
ATTGGTGGTGTTCAGGGTCACTAACCTGCAGAGCCCTTGCACCATTCACACAGAACAGGACTCAGAGTTTGTTAGACACTAACGCACTTTGATATATGTTTCAAAGATATTTTTGTTACAGTAAGTTCACATGCTGTCATTTAGACAAAATTAATGTACTGTGATCATTTTGCTACTCTTAGGATAATGTTGCTTAGCCTAGTACTGTCCTTTTACAGTACAAGCAATTTAGTTCTGATGTCTGTGTGTGCAAGATGTTGATGTGGTCCCCATAAGAAATACTAGGGTTGGTCATGATTTACTAGGGAGATGTAATATTTTATTTTCCTTTGACCTGATAGGAATATAACAACTGTGTCTTGATTTGTTGCATATATTTTTGCAACGTTAATGAATTTAAATAAATTAAGTGGAAAGTTTGTTTTTGCCTCATTTTATCACGTTTCTATCACTGTGCTACTAAATTTTTGCTCTGAATTATAATTCTTTCAAATAATTTCAGGCCTTTACTCATTTCTCTATTGACTGGGTGCTTACTGTTCTTTGGAGGGTAAAGAGTTCAACCTGCCTTAATTATTTTAACATCCAGACTATAATGAGGCTTTGTATTTCATAGTCTAGAATTTTTTTAAGTAGTGGGGAATTCAAGGATGAAATCCTAAGTCACTGAAAATGAAAACGTGGTGTAAATGAGAACTTCCTTATTCCATAGGCTGCTCGGAGGTTCCATTTTGGCAGCACTTTTCTTGCAGCTATTTCTTAATCACTATTCAGCTGCTTAATGACAAGCTGCTCTACACATTACTGCTGTGTTTAATCCAGTTAGTCTACCACGCACCGACACCCGAAACAGTTTGGGATTGTTCATACTTGAAATATATAGCCGAATGTGTCATGCATATCAGGCACATATTTTATATACAGATTCTCCCAGATTAACATTCTTCATGAATCAATCACAAACTATACGCTTGCAGGCCTAAAATAATTGCAGCTCTATTTTGGCAAAAAGTATATCCCACTATAACCTTTCCAGCATTCATCTTCAATTTAGTATTGCAGGGTCTTCAACAGTATTGCACCGAACACACCTCAGGCATGAAATGCGAGTGCCCTACGTTTCCTAAATTGTGCACCTGACGGGAGAAGTGTAGTCTCAAAATTGTAATTCCCTTAAGAACGATTTGGTGAGCCTGGTGAATTCTCCAGGACTCGCCAGCCTTCGATGCAGGCTTTGAGCCCCACGCCCCGTCCTTCCCGCTGCGGGCTTGATTGGCGTGCGAGAGCGGTGGTGGGCGGGGCCTCCCGCCATCCGCCCGAAGTCGCTTCCAGGTTCCGCGAGCACTTCCGGGTCGTGGGCGCTGCCCTGCGGTCTCTGCGGCTGAGAGGGCGGTCGGGAAGTCGGAGCCCCGCTGCGCTCCTGGCCGCCTCGGTCCGCTCCGCGGCGGCAAGCGCCTTCCCCACAGGGAGCGGGTGAGCCGGGCGGGATGGGGGAGGGCGGCCGGGCCCGCGGTCGGTTGGGTCGTCTCCCGGGCGGCCGGAGGGCCCTCGCCCGGGGCGGCGCGGGAGCCGCATCGCGGCCCTCAGGGCCCCGGGAAGCGGCGGGTGCGGGGCGCTCTCCGCGGAGGCGGGCCTGCGAGAGCTCGGCGACTCGCGGGGCTCGCGGGCCCGGGGCGCCCTGCAGTGGTGCGTCCCCAGCCCAGGGGCGACTTGGTGCGGGCTCCGGCGGGGGAACGGGTCCCTTCCGAGCGTGGAGGCGGCTCCCGTCTACACTGCGGAGGGAGGGGCGCCGCGCGTTTCCGTGGCGGATCCCACGTCGAGGAGCTGTGGACGCCGACCGGGGATTCTCCAGATCCGAGGCCACGAGCGCGAGGAGCTGCCGCCGGTCTCCGAGTAGCTGGCGGGCGTGCTGGCCTCTCCGGGTCCGGGCTTCCCCGCCTCCCCGCCCCGCGGAGCCCTCGCCTCCTCGCGGGGCCCTACGCACACGCGACACCCCCTGACGTCGGCCCCGGCTTATTGAGCAGACACGTGTTGGGCGCCTACGGCGTGTTGGGCACTGTTCTGAACGTCCAGTTTATTTAAGAGAACAAAACCGGCAAAAAGCTGTGCCCTCGCGGGGCTTACGTGCTGCTGGAGGATGCAGAAAGGAGTCTGTGATGCGTCTGTTGTGTATGTGTCCGAAGGCGATGGGGCCACCAGAAAGCGGAGCAAACCCAGGGATGGGGGAGCGCCGGTGTGGAGGTGGGATTGGCCTTCTACATACTGCGGGGGCCAGCCTGGCCTAGTGTAACGGGCCGTGTGAGCAACATCCGAGGGAAGTAAGAGAGCTAGGTGGCTATCTGGGGCTCCCAGGTAGAAAACCTCTAGGCATGTCATGTTTGAGGAATAGCAGGAAGCCAGTGTGTCTGCAGAGGGATTGATGGGGGGCTGGGGGTGGGGGTGGGGTGGGTGGTGCGCATAAGTAGTAGAGAAAGTTGTTGAGCTTAAGGACTGATGGGCTTTTAAGCCTCGAATCCTTGAGTAGAGAGAGGCATGCTCCCGCCGGCATTTGCAAAGATCGTTCTGGCTGTGAGTGGCGCTCAGAGTGCAGGGGCCAGTGTAGGAGCAGGGAATGCAGTTGGAAGGCTACTGTAGGGATCCACAACTCAGCGATGGTGGCCCGGGCCAAGGTGGGACCAGTGGAGATGGCGCGAAAGCGCAGGATTCTGAATGCGTTTTGGAGAATAAGCTAGGAACTGGTTACAGAGGGTGACTCCAGGGGTGTTGCCTGAACCCCACAGAAGTATGGAACCATTTAAGTCGAGCCGTGAAATAGTAGAGGTGTGGAGCAGGCAGCTAGACCCGGGAAGGAGTTCTGTGTTAGTGCATGAATTTGGGTGTTATCAGCAAGGGTATTTAAAGCTATAAGAATGAATAGTATCACTAAAGCGTGCGGTGTAGACAGAAAGCAGAGGGGACCGTGGACAGTCTTGTGACATTGAGTCCAGGGAGAAGAGGATCAGCCGACAAACAATATTGAGGATGAGCCAGCGAGTGAAGATGACAACCCAGCTGATGTGGTGACTCACACCTGTAACCCTAGCACTTTGGGAGGCCAGAGCAGATTGATCACTTGAGCTCAGGAGTTTGAGACCATCTTTGGCAGCATAGCAAGCATCTCTTCAGAAAAAAAATGTTTTAATTGGCTAGGCATGATGACGCATGTCTGTAGTCTTAGCTACTTGGGAGGCTCTGGCAGGAGGATCCTCCAATGAGTTTGAGACTGCGGTGAGTTATGATCACACCACTTCACTCCAGTCTGGGCAACAGAGTGAGACCCTGTCTCTTAAAGAAAGAAAGAAAGAAAGAAAGAAAGAAAGAAAAGTAGTGTCCCAAAGGCCAAGCAAAGATCTTTAACAAAGAGGAGGGTAATCAGCAGTGTCAAATACTCTAATCTGGTGAGGATTAGCTTTAGTGGCACCATTGCTGGCCTTTGCCACCTGTTTCATTAGAGTACTAGAGGCAAAGGTGAATTTTTTAAAAGGCCAGGCACAGTGGCTTATGCCTATAATCCCAGCACTTTGGGAGACTAAGGTGAGAGGACTGCCTGAGGCCAGGAGTTCAAGATCAGCCTGGGCAACATAGTGATAACCCCCTCTCTACAAAAAAAAAGAAATAGCATCTCTTGGTGGCTTGTTCCTGTAGTCTCAGGTGCTTGAGAGACTGAGGTAGGAGGATTGCTTAAGGCCAGGAGTTAGAGGTTGCAATGAGCTATGATCGAACCACTGCACTGTAGCCTTGGTGATAGAGACCCCATCTCTCTAATAAAAAGAAAAAGAAAAAATGAAGAAGAAAGGAATGGGGTTACAGACAACTCTAAGGAACTTTTCTGCAAAGGGGAACAGAATTAGAGGGTAGCTGGCAGGGGAAGTGGGCTGAGGAGGTTTTTTTTGTTGTTGTTGTTTTCATTTTTTTAAGGTGGGAGAAGTAGCCACTGTCTGTTAATGGAAATGATGCCCAGAGAGGGAAACGTGATGGTGAGGGAGGGAAGGAACGACGGAATTGTTAGAATGACATCCTCGAGTGTGCTAGAGGGCAAAACCTGTCCCGAAAGTAGAAAGAGTAGGTTTAGATAAAATGATGTCGAGTTTAACTATAGACAGACATGGAGACAGGTTGAGCATTCCAAGTCTGAAATGTTCCAGAGTCCAAAATGTGAGCACTGACACGACGCTCAAAGGAAATGCTCACTGGAGCATTTCAGGGTTTGGATGTGGGGTTTGGGGTGCTCAGCCCGTAAGGATATAATGCAAATATTCCAAAATCCAAAGTACTTCTAATCCCAAGCATTTCAAATAAGAGATGTTCAACCTATATAGATATTGACAGGTGGTTAGATGTGATTGTGAGAGTCTGGAAGTTTTCATTGCTTCAGTTTCCTCAGTGAAGTAGAAAACTTTTTATTGGACTTAGCATTTCTAATTGGGCATTAGCACTTTGACATACCTCCAGTTTATTTATTCATTCAACAAATATTTAACTGAATACACACTACATATATTGTTCTAGCTGATAAATATATAACTGAACGAAAGTCTCCACCTTCAAGGATCATCTGTTTCAGTAGGTAGAGACAGAATATGCATATATATGTTAGCTTCAGTTATTAGTATGAGTGAAAGTAAAGCAGTGTGAGAAGGAAGGAGGGTAATTCTTTCTCACAAGTTGATCACAGGCCCATTCTGATGAGGTGACATTGGAACGGAGATCTGAATCAAATGAGAGAGTGAACTGTGCAGGTATCTTGGAAGAGCACTCATGGCAAAAAGAAGAGCCAGTGCAAAGGCCCTTGAGCAGGAACATGCTTGTTGTGTCAAAGGACAGCAGAGTGTGGGGTGAGCGGACGAAGATAAGGCAGGAGGGAGTGGGGGTGTAGATCACATTGGCCTGGCAAGCCATGGGAAGGACTTTGATTTTTGCTCTGAGTGAGATGGGATGCTGCCATTAGTGGTTTTGAATAGATCAATGAAAATGAAGTGATTTGCCTTATGTTCAAAGTCTTGGGGCTGCTATGAGGGTGGGATTGAGACAGGCAAGTATGGAAACAGGGAGACCATTTAATGGGCTATCACATTAATTCTAGTGACAGATGATGGTGACTCAGTGATAGCATTGAAGATGGTAGAAGTTGTCAGATTCTGGTTATATTTAGAAGAAAGAGCTGAAAGAATGACTGACAGATTGTTTGCCAGGTAAGAAAAAAAAGAAGTTTTTGTTGACTCTAAGGTTTTGGGGTGTTACTGGAAGACCAGATTTAATATTTACTGAGGTGGGTAGAACTGAGGACAGAGCTGGTTTACAAGGGTAGTATCAATTTGTTGTGTGTGTATGTGTGTGTGTGTTTTTTTTAAGAATTTTGTTTTTGACAAACTGCATTTGAGCTGCTACTTAATATATCCAATGTCAAGTAGACAGTTTTATAAATGAGTACAAAGGCAAAAAGTAAGGGCTGGAGGTATAAATTTGGGAGTCATCAGCAGACAATGGGTGATATTGAAAGCCTGAATGAGGTAACGGGAGTAAAGCATATGAAGAAGATAAGACCTAAGAAGGCTTAGGGCAGTTCAGAAGTTAGAAGGCAGGAGCTGAGGAGGAGCCAGCAAAAGAAACAGGAACAGGAGTGGGATCCAGTGAGGGGAGAGAGAGCCAAAAGTGGGTCCTGAAGCCAAAGAAATGTTTCAAGAACGTGGAAATGATCTGCTGTTCAAGCACTGGCAAAGCGCATAATGTGAGGCTCAGTGGTTGGCCATCGTTGATGCTGAGTTTTACCTGTGATTACTCTTCGAGGGTATCCCCCCATCCGTGTCCAGACTGAGAGTGCCACGAGGCCAATGTCTTAAGCCTGACACGTGGCAGAAGCCCAGTAAGTGTCTGTTGAATTTGTACTACTACCACCTCTTCAAGCTCCCTGCCCTTGCTGTTTCTGATCTTCACACTCAAGCCACTGTCTGACCTTTCCTGCCTGAATGCTTCGTGACTCCACTCCGCATTGCTTGCACCTCTCCTGCCAGACAAGACCATATATCTGTCTCTTTCAGTTATCTCCTGCCACTCCTTGCTCACACTTAGGCCCTAATAATGTGGAACAGTTTCTGTTTCTCCCCCACAAATACTATTTTATCCTCTGTGGCTTGACTTTATTCTGTCAGCCTAGAATGACTTTCCTCCTTTGCTTGGCTAAAGTCTAGCTTAACATCTGGAAGCTTCTCTGAGCCAGCTCACTTAGTCCACAGGCAGCCTTTGCTAGGCATTGTGTATCTCTATTACAGTTCTTATTTTATACTGAATTTAACCTTTGTGTATGTCTGCTACCCTCTCCAGAGTATAAATTTTTAGACCTGGGAGTATATCTTTAGTCATCTCCCTTTCCCTAATACCTATCACTGTGCCTCTTAGTAGGCACTCTATAAATACTGAATTCTAAGAGAACAGGAAAATAAAGGGGCATCCATGCAAATAGGAGCTGAAGAGTGTCTGGATCAGAGACTTGATAACAAATAGAAAGGATGGTACATAGAAAATCCCAGACTAAGTCAGAAGGCAGATCATTGAAAGAAAAGGTAAAGGTATACATTTTAATAAATATAACGTCTGCACCGTATAAAGAAGTATAAATGCCTATGTCAAAATCACAGAAAAAACTAGAAAAATCATTTTTTGACTATTTGTAATTCTAAAATTATATAGTAATTTGCAATTATTAAGAGTTCTACATTAGAATATATGAAGTAGACTATATTACAGACATTTATAATGTTATAGTATAATCTTTTTTAACATTGTACGTTAAATTTTTAGGACATCCATGCAAGCTTGAATAAGAAAAGCAATTTCTTCCTCCTAAGCCATGGCATATCAGCTGTACAGAAACACCACTTTGGGAAACAGTCTTCAAGAGAGCCTAGATGAGCTCATACAGGTGGGAGACTGAATTGAAAATCCAATTTTTATTTGGATGGATCTACAATAATTTTTGTCATATCACTTAGCTCAGGCAAAGAGATAGGAGGTAAAGTGTCTCTGTTTGGCTGTTTGACCCAGCAAGTCAGTGTCACTGACTGATGAATAATCTCAAATTCTTATTTATTATACTGTCAACAGGACACAAAATATGATTGAGTGACATAGCTAAGTATAGCTAAGTCTCCAGAAATTTTTGTTAAACATAAAAATTGAGATTGTTGGTTTTCCCCTTCTCACATTTAGAGAAGAAAGGCATATTCTGTGTTGCTTTTAGATAATTTGTACAATTTAATAAAGTCTTGAGATTAGTTTAGAATTTCACATTTATATTTCAATTTTAGGAAAATTGATCTTTTTGTATAATCCTCTCAATTAAGAACATATTAAGTATTTCCATTTGTTGAAATATTTTATGGGCTTCAATAGGGACTTTTAATAGGTTTGTTTGTTTTCATATAGACCCTATATGTTTTATTTAAAATAAACTGTTCCCTCAATTTATGAAACACCTCTTTCCAGACACTATGAAGGGAAGATAGACAAAGTTTTGTCCTGGCTTTGTATCGTCACTGCATGTTTTCTTTTCAAAATTGTTTGTGTCAAGATAGTGCAAAAGATGTGTACAGGCTTTGCTTCTTCATTGTCAGTTTTGGTGAAAGAGGAAAAGGAATTCTAATTTAGAGGCTCTGGTTAACCTTAGTTAAATTTTAGATGACAGTTCATATATTTTTACTTACTTTGTCTTTAATGTTCCTCTCTAAGACAATTTATGACCTTTACTTTTTCTCAGTCTCAACAGATCACCCCCCAACTTGCCCTTCAAGTTCTACTTCAGTTTGATAAGGCTATAAATTCAGCATTGGCTCAGAGGGTCAGGAACAGAGTCAATTTCAGGGTAAGGATATTTTCCTGAATCTAGAAACCTACATCAGTGGTTGTTACAACAGTGATTTTAGGACCCTTATGTATTTATTAATTATAAGAGGAAGAGATGGCTTGATCAAACTTTGGAACCGTGTTGGAATAACTAAATTATACTTTACTTTTCAATCAGCTGTATACTAAGTTCATCTACTTAATGTGGGATACAGAGAGTTGTTTTAAATTTTTGTTCCACTGTTTCACAAATAAGCCTGTGTGTTTGACTACTTTTCCTGAGGGAGTTACTGAGATTTCAAACACCTGAAACATTATGTGTAGGATTGAAGGGAAGTGACAGAGTAATCCCTAAGTTTCACTTATGTTTTTCAGACTCTGGCCTTCACCTATTCCAGGGAAGTACAGAGTTATTTCCAGAAACATCATGTTGCCTCCTACTTGCTCTTAGATAACCTGGTTGATAAAAACCTGATTTTGTGGTAGATAAGTCTATTCTGGTAGCTTGGTCTCACTTAAGTCATTTATGCATTTAACAGTTATCCAAAGCTGAACAAAATTATCTCTTTCACTTTCATGGTAAATTCAGATTATGGGCCCATCAGAAGAATTATGTATGGTGTAATAGAAATAATTATACTGCATTGTGACATTGATAGGGCCACATAACATTATAGTTTATAATGATGTTTGGTTAGTATCCTATTATATTTGTCTAATTTTATGCTTATATTGTATTATAAGTTGTAACCATAATGTAGAAACTAAAAAGTTAAAATATATGAAAATCAATATATGAAAAGAACTTAGAGGTTACTTTTCATTTAAAAGAACCTCTATTTTTGTTAATGAGACACACACAAGAAAAATTTGTCATTGATTCAGTGAGCATTTGGTCCCTATTACATGCCAGGCATTGTTCTAGATAATTGGGAATACAGAGATAAACAAGATATACAAGGCCCCATTTGACACTAATTTTAGTGAAGGGATAAAATCTACATATATTTTATATTTATATAAATAAATCTCTTATTTATCAGTTTCATGTGCCAGAAAATTATCTGGAATAAAATATATCTCTAAGACTATAAAATTTGACAGGTGGATTCTTGATTTTTTTGTCGACCTGCTAGGCTCCGGCGATCCTTCCACCTTAGCCTTCCAAGTAGCCAGAACTACAGGTGTGCGCTACCATGCCCAGTTAATCTTTGATTTATTGTAGAGACGAGGTCTTGCCAAGTTGCCTGGGCTGGTCTCAAACCCGCAAACTTAGGCAATCCACTTGCCTCGGCCTCCCAGAGTGCTGGGATTACACACTGAGCCACCAAACCTGGCCTTGAATTTTTAACAGTAATGATTCTGGCAGATTTAATTTGTGTTTGTTTGTATAACCGTATGTAGACATCTGCCCAGCTGATCTATTTTAATATGTAAACTTTTGCCCTGTAGAAAATTTAGTAGACTACTTATCTGAGGCTATAAAATTCACAAAGCCTGAATTGTCTTCTACAGTTGCATTATTGTAGGTTTCTGGTTTGGATTTTTTTAGCTAAAGTTAAAGGTAATCTGACATTTACATTTCTCTTACATAGTAAGTTTGTGTACTTTCAACAAACTGTAAATAATTACTCAGTCTTGACCAAGACTTTGTTTTTCATTTTGGCTTTTTACTTTCCTGCCGCTACTGCTCTAGCCCAGGCTTTTATCACCCTGCTTTCCGCTAGATTCCAGCTGCCATGATCAATTTTAAAGGTTTGCATGTAGCATTCTGTGTTGCCTAGTGGAGCATACAGCTAAGACAAAAGATCAAAAGATTTACATTGGTAATATCTAATTTTCAAAGCCATATTGCTAGACCACATTTAAATGTATATTTTTTGACTGGGCTCTGTGGCTCGCGATGGCCATCCTAGCACTTTGGGAGGTGGAGGTGAGAGGATTGCCTGAGCCCAGGGGTTCGAAACCAGCGTGGGTAACTTAGTGAGACTTGTCTCTACAATAAACCAAAAAATTAGCCTGGTATGGTAGCACACGCCTGTAGTTCCAGCCACTTGGAAGGCCGAGGCAGAAGAATCGTCTGGGCCCAGTAGGTCAAAGCTGTGAGCATGCCACTGCACTCCAGCCTGGACAGCAGAGTGAGATTCCAATTCAAAAAGAAAAAGTACATTTTTTAATTTATAATAATTTTTGCTGACCTAGCAGTAAGTACCCATTAAAAAAATAGAATAATGCTACATAGCATGTGTAATTGCTTTTTGTTGTAAATCCCTACATGGATTCCATATAAGTGAAATTATTTAGTAGAATACTATAAGGAAAATTCCTCCAACCCATTTTTGCATAATATTATCTCCAAACTCATACTTTTAAAAAAAAGAAAAAGAAAAATTCCTCTTGAGTATAAAAGCTAAGTTTTAATTATTTGTGTATTGAAATTTATTAATAAAAAAGGTTCAAAAAGATATGTACCTAAAAACCTGGAACTGAATTAATTTGGGGAAAAAATACCAATTAAACGATATGTATAACTAGGCTTTTGAAGAACCATTGTATGTTTTTGATGTACTGTATGCCCACAGATAAAAGTAATGGTTACTTAAACATAATACTGGGCTTCAAACAGTAATTAAGCAGGCATTAAAAGATTTAATGGTATAAGGGGAAAAAAGTTAATATAATGATTAAGAAAAATAGCCCTTCTAACAACACTGACAGTTTCCTTTTCCCTGTTTTTAGCAGTGAGCATGTATTATATAACTTCTAAGATATTCTTTTAACTTTAAGGGGGAAAATATGTGCTGCCCAGTTGTTGACATCTGTTTAAAAAAAAAAAAAGAAAAGTATTTATTAGGGGTGCCTTGAAGTTACAATATGGCCAAACGACCAAGTGTGAAAGTGAACTCCAAAGCCAAATGTTATCCTGTAAAAGGAACTTTTTTATTTTTTAATTTTTATTTCAAAGATGTGGGGTACAATTCAGGATTAGGTATACAAATGGTCATTGTACAGGTAAAGTTTGGGCCTCACTTTGGTCCCTACTTCACTGGGTTTGAGATCAGGTACACTTATTGATGAAGTGTGTCCCCCCTCCCCTGGCAGTTTCCCCCTACTGCCAGTCCCTTTCTTATAGTATTATAATTGTTCAGGGTCCGCTTATGAATGAAGGAACTTTTTAAATATAAAAAATAAATCTAAAATTTTGCTTTAAAAAAATATAATCACCAGAGTAGGGAGCACAACATTAATAAGGGTACCTGATCTCAAACCAGGCAAAGTAGGGACCAAAGGGAGACTCAGACTTCACCTGTACAATGACCACTTGTATACCTAATCCTGAATTGTACTCCACATCTTTAAAATAAAATATATGTATAATTATTTTTTCTGTTTTTATATTATAGTAAAAGAATTAAAAAATTTTAATTATATATTGTACTTAAGATAATAGATTCTGATTTTCAAATGAAGACAGTGAAGAAGATTTAAATAAAAAGTATGTATAGTAAAGCTTATTTCATGTTGGGAATTCTAGTTCATCAAGTTATTATAAAAGGATTAGATTTACATTATCCAACCTTATATTTAAGGATTGTTTTGTTTTGTTTTTTCTGAGTCAGGGTTTCTGTCACTCAGACTGGAGTGCAGTGGCATGCCCATGGGTCACCGCAGCCTCGACCTTCTAGGCTCGTGTGATCCTCCTGACTCAACCTCCTGAGTAGCTGGGACTACAGGCGCGAGCCACCATGCCCAGCTAATTTTTTTTTTTATTTTTGTAGAAACTAAGTCTCACTATGTTGTTCAGGCTGGTCTCGAACTCCTGACTCAAGCAATTCTCTCACCTTGGCCTCCCAACATGCTGGGATTACAGGCATGAGCTACCACACCCAGCCATATTTAAGTTTCTTAAAACATTTGTTGGTTTAAAAGTTATATAGCTAATGCTCTCTTTGATTATGTTATTTGTCAGCTAATTTTAATCTAAAATTGGAAAGCATTCAATAACTTTTATATATAAAAACAACATCTTAAGCCGGGCTCGGTGGCTCAGCCTGTAATCCCGCGCCTTTGGGAGGCTGAGGTGAGTGGATTGCCTGAGCCCACGGGTTCGAGACCCGCCTGGGCAAGCAAGACCTCATCTCTACAATAAATCAAAAAAAAAATTAGCCGGGCGTGGTAGCACGCGCCTATAGTTCCAGCTACTTGGAAGGCTGAGGCGGAAGGATCCCCAGAGCCCAGCAGGTCGAGGCTGAGGTGGCCGGGAGTGGCCACTGCACTCCAGTCTGGGTGACAGCGTGAGACTCCAACTCAAAAAAAAAATACCCTAGAGACAGTCACTTGCCTTGTTTTGTCATCTACTGCCCTCTGTTACTGCTCCCCAAAGAAGGGACAGGTAATAGCAAGGGTTACAATAGGTAATAGGACTATATGTCTCATTTTTATCTTCCATAACAGGATAAAGGTTATTTGGGTGTGTCTTTTCCCTTGTCTAATACTATAAATTCTGTGGGAAGCTCCAATCATATGCCAAGTTCTAATCCCGGTGCATCATATTCATAATATTGTGGTACCCTTGCAAACTCAAAGAGGAAAGTATTGCTTCCATTTTATACATTAGGAAATGGGAGCTCAAAGAGAGTAAATACATTTACAAAGCCATATACCTGCTAAGTAGAAGATCTGGGATTAGAAACCAACTGTTTGACTTCCAAGCTGCTGCTCTTTCCCAAACCAATATTGAAATAAGTTTACCTAAAGCTAAGGGTGATTGGGCTGGGGGAGAAAGTGTGGGCTGTCTGCCACATACAAAAGGATCTAGTGTTTTTCAAAATCAAAATAAAGGACACAGGACTGCTACTTTCTGAATTATCTACAGCATTAGGTGCAACCAAAAACTGAGGGAATCTTCCAGGAAGTGCCTAGCAGGAGGTTGGGAAGGCTGTTATATCCCAGAAAGATAAATAGGACTGCAAACAGCTACCACAAAACCAGACTGCTGAAAGAAGATGCCATTGTAGGAAATGTCCACAGGGCAGTGAAAAGTCTTTATAGACTGATCTGAGTTCATTTCCCTGTCGAACGCTGAAGATAATGGAATTGTCTAGATCTCGATTCATAGTGATGTATTAGAAGGATGGATATGGTCATTGGATTTCTTGAAATGAGCTGACTTGGACGCCAAGAAAAACCAGTGACCGCCACTCTCTTGGAAAGACCAGACCCATTTCTAAGAGAAAGAGGAGGTTTGTTTTAGGAACTTCTGGGGAGGAGTAAAAGTCAGGGGTAAATCTAGTCTTGCTCCAGCCTCTCCAGTCACCAGTCTCCCCTGCCCCACTAGGGGTGGTATTCATTTGATGCTGCTTTTCCTGGTCTTGTGAGCACCCCGTTCCCTTAAAGCTTAATCCCCCTTGGGAGGAGTGCAAAATGCTTATTTTTGGCCTCACTTCTTAGAAAGTCTTCCTCCCTCAAGTTCCCCATCCCCCCTCAAGCCACTGGCTTTCTCCCCTGCTACTCCCTCTCCTTTCTCCAGGGCTCTTAGGCATTTAAAAAGGGGAAGTGACAGCTTAGATCAAAGTTTGAATGCTATGTGTGGTGAAATTTTCAGAAATAAGTGCAAAGTGGCTTAGAAATTTTGACCCCTTCAAGGGAGGGAAGAAATTTAAAAATACATACTTAAAGTGCCTACAACACAGTTACTTACAAGCACCTTGCTAACCTTCCTGCCTCTCTGCCATCACACCCACCCACAGCACAGAGAGCCAAGAATGCATCCTTCTATAAGCCAGTCATTCTGATGCCCTGTGACAGAAAGCAGTGAGGAGTGTGTTAGCACATTAATACATTAACAAGCATATGAAATAGTATCACAGACATATAGCCAGTTTGCTCCCTAGGTCACCGCCAGGCTGAAGTCAATCCTCAGCAGACATTAGCTTGGTAGCAAAATGGAAATTTCAGTGTGTCTGTTGTTGCTGCCTGAGTTCTCAGATCTGTTGGGAGGATGGAGAGGGGTTGGGATTTCACCAAGTGAAACCATTCATTCCCACCTGCGCTTCATTCCTTGGGAACCAGCCCCTTGGCTACACTTCTTATTAGCTTGGAGGAGGGAACAGGGTAAGGTACAAGAACAGCAAGGACCGCCAAGGGTCCTGCCACCTGTGGAGTAGTCCAAAGTCAGAGCCAGGTTCCCAGAGCCTGTCTGTTAGGCTCCCTTTTCTGTGGAACCACAACAATTCAGATTTGTTCCCCACTATGAGCAAAGCATCTAACGTGGACCCCTCAGCATCAGAAAGGTCTAGGTTTCCTAGCAAATCCCAGCAACTTGAAACACTCCAATACATACAGAAGAGAACATGTCTCTGTGTATATTTATACCCTAAACAAATATACAGCAAGTTTCCAACAGAAATGTTTTCCCAGCTTCTAAAACAAAATGGTGCTTCATACCAGGAGGACTGTTTAATTATTACTGTTACTGCTGTTGTTTTAGTGCCCAATATCCTATAGAAAGATCTCTAGAAATCTGGGTTCCAGTCATAGTTCTGCCACCATGTAACCTTGTGCAAGTCATTGAACCTTCCCAAGACTCAAGTTCCCCATCTTTACAAATAAGGAATTTGGACTCTTTGATCTCTGAGTTTTGTTCTATCCTATCCTGTCCTGTCCTCTACTTGATGCCAGTCACCAAAATCTACCCAGAAAGACTCTATATTCAAGCAATGAGAGGATGCGCTGATGGGAAGATCCTGGATTCCATGACAGAAAGATGGGGATTGATCACAGGAGCAATGTGACCCAGAGCAAGTTCGGTGTAAAATGGGAACCCCAGAGACGTCATACAGTGGTTGAGGCTCCAGTAAAATGACAAAGGCTCTTCTTACTAAATATGAGTTCCCTTTCCTGGACTGAGAACAAAAGAAGACCCTGAGAGGCCAGGATCAGAGTGCAAGTCTGGGGCTCTCTAAGCTTATTTTTTTCTTTATTTCTCCTGCCTTCTCGTTGAGCGAAGTATAAATAAAGATGAGGCCACTTGAGGGGAAGGGGTCTGATGTTCTGGAAACTAGAAAGAAGGCTGCCCACCACAGGAGAGTCTGTGTGACCTCTCTGATAAGTCCAGTGTCCCCAATCTCCAGCCATGTATTTACTTGAGCAGCACTGAGTGTAATGATTCTGCGAACCTAGCTTTCTGAGCCACTGGAAGAGTGGCAGTCCTAGACACGCTCTTTAGCAGTGCTTTGTAATTTACTTGTTTCTCTTCAGGTCATTCTACTGCCGTGTTCTACACCAGTCACTTCCCCCAGAATATAAGCATGCCGTCATCTGTCACTGCTCAGCTATTGTTTTGAAAAAAATTCCTTTGGGCGTCTAGCAGAATCATAGGATTCTCCTGCTGGAAGGGACCTCAGAAATTATGGAGTTCTGTATTTTTTTCCCCCAAACTGCAGGGCATGACCCATTAGTGGATTGTGAAGTTCATTCAGCAGGTCAAGTTCAGCACTGTTAAAAACAATGAAATAGAATAGAGCAGACTAGAAAATACTCAAGTGCTCTGCAATATTGTTTTGTGAAGCTAATGCTTCTGTCACATGTGTGTGCGCATGTGTGTATGGTGGACTATGATGTAAAAATGTGTTTCCAACTCTGGGTAGCAGTCAGTACGTTGCGACTCTTTAAGCCGCTCCTCTCATGTGCTGATGAGGTTCAAAGATTTGATGCAAGGTCACAAAGCTGATTTTGGGCAAAGGCAAAAGGCAGGTCTTTTGACAGCAGGTCCATGTACTTCCCTTGGCAGCCTCTTCCTGTCACGCAGATGACCAGCTTGGCGTCTGCACCCTTCATCTCCCTCAGTCATTATGTTCTACATATCACATTTATCAGGTTGTCCTTCGAAGAAACCACTTCTCACCTGTGCATGATATACATTCCAGCCATTTAATTAAAAAATAAGGGTTTCACTCTGTTGCCCAGGCTGGAGTGCAGTGGCATAATCATGGCTCACCATAGTCTCAACCTACTAGGCTCAAATGATCCTCCTACTTCAGCCTCCCTAGTAGCTGGGACTACAGGCATGCACTACCATGCCCATCTAAGCTTTTTATTTTTATTTTTATTGATATGAAATCTCACTATGTTGCCTAGGCTGGTCTCTAACTCCTGGGCTCAAACAATCCTCCCATCTCAGCCTCCCAAAGTGCTGGGATTACAGGCATGAGCCACCAAGCCCGGCCTTCAGCCATTTTTATTTTAAAATTCCAGAAGCACTTCAGCCCAGAGAGTAAATTTTGGCATGTACCAGTCACAGAAGCCAAGGTTTGCCCTGTGTTCTTTTACAGAGTCCAGGTGCCCTGAAAGACACATCCATCAAAAACTACTCTGAGAAGACTGTGGCTATAAGGAAGAGCACTGTTCATTTACCAGAAACAGCTATGAGCCACTTTAAGGCTTAGAGTATCCATGTCATCATGGAAAGATGACACTGATGGAAAACCTTTGTTACAGTAATGAAAAAGCACACACTCCCCTTTCTCCCTTCACTTACAGATACAAGGCTGGGTAACACTCAGGTGCTCAAAATATGAAACATCTGAACTTCTTTCATTTTCTGTATTCTGTCTCTTCCACATCTTAAGCTTCCCAGACCAAATGACCCAGAAGAAAATTAGATCAAGGAAAAAGAAGGGACCAATTTGGTCACTCTGATTGTCTTGTGTGCTTAGAATCCCTTTACCACTTGCCATCTACTCCCCCCTCAACAAAACCCTTCCACCCTTCCACCCCCAGGCTTCCCTCTGAGCTGCTGGGGCACTCACTGCTTCCCGCCTCTCACTTGCACTCCTCACAGAATCCCATAGTTTGCTAACTCCCTTGCCACATACATGTGCCTTAGCTCTGCAACCACATCCATATACCCCTGACAAGAAAAGTCACAGTTTATACTTCTTTATCTCCCTGGCAATGCCAGGCACTGTCCCATGTAAATTCTTAAAGAACATATGCTTGATTGCTTTTGTTGCTTGCTAATGAAACCCTGTAGGGTTTGGCAGAGAAATGAAATTGGCACAAATAGTTCAAGTGGGGTTTTGTACCAACTATGGGTTTTATTTATTCACAGGATTACAGTAGAAGAAATTCAGATTAGATATAAAGAATAGACTCTCAATCACAGAGGCTTAAAAGGGGACAAACTGTATTATCAAAAGAGGTTAGGGAGGAGGGATGGAGAGGGGAGTGTGGTAAAAGAAAGAAGAAAAGTTGCAGGGAAGGAGAAAGTGAGCAGGGGAGGGCACAAACTTAGAGAGACAGTATAGAGTCAAAAGCCTGAGGATATTTTAGAAGACCCTCTGATTTATAGACAGCATTGACTCAGCTATGGTACGAACTTGGTTTTTCAGCAGACAAATTTATTAGATAAAGTTGACATGTCTAGCAGCCCAAGGAGTCTGGATAGTCATTCACATCCTCTCACTTGTATTAAACAGCTACTTTTGCAAAGCTATGGGTAAGGAACCAGGTGACACACAGGTGTCTAATACCAGGTTCTGTCATCCAAGTGCTTACAATCTAGTGTTCACTTGTTGACTTATTCTTTCATACAAGCATTTATTAAATGTCTAGTAAGTATTAAGTGAAAGGACTACAAAGATTAAAATGCAGTTTCTCTCTCTCTCTCTCTTTCTCTCTCTCTCTCACACACACACACACACACACACACACACACGCAGTCACTTTATAGAATATAAATTTTTAAAGGTTTTTCCTCTATGCCCACTTTAAAAAATAACATATTCTTTGGAACATTCAAAAAAGTCTAAAAGAACAAAAGAATAGTCACTCCTAATTCCTGTCACCCAAGGTCACTGTTATCATGCCAACATGTTTCCAAGCAGTTTTATTCAGGTTCATTTTTATATGGTTGGAACATAGCATATATGTCCCCTTGTATACTGTTTTTTAAATAAAATACTTTTCCCTTGGGAATTAAAACTCTTCTATAAGTCTTCGGAAACTATTTATTAATAGATGTATACTGTTCTACCATATAGATGTACAGTAGTTTATGCCAATCTCTCAACATTGGACATTAGATTAGTTCCCATTTATAAAGCATACTGCAATGAACATCTCTCTTCAAACATCTTTAGGCCACATTTTTCGTGTGTTTGTGAGTGTGCCATGGGCTGGACTGAGAATTTTGCCATTCTTAGCATGAAGAAGCCTCTCTTTTCCCCGGCCAATTTGAACAGAAGCTTTTACAGACTAGCATCTTAGATGTACACATGGCCTAGTGAAATATATATATATATATATATATATATATATATATACATATAAATATACATATATATATCCAAGGTATATTATTTTAAAAACACTAAACACTAAGGTAGCAGTTGCTTGGCAAAGCTAGAAATCGTGCTGTTTAAGCTACCATATCCACAGAGCACACATAATAGGTAAAGCATTCATATTTGTTCTTGTCAAAATGCACCATCCTGGCTCAACAATGCTGGTGGAAACATTTTTTCTTAACTAGGAACCATCATTGTGTGCAAGGCTGAGTGGATACAAACCACACCAATGGGGAGCTGACAAGGCTGCTCTCAAAGGCAGACCTAAATATTAACATAGTGGTTTGAAGCAGAACTTCTCAAACTCCAGCATGCATAAGAATCACTTGGAGACCTTGTTAAAACAGATTCATACACACTGCCAGAGATTTTAATGCTGTAGTCCTGGGATGGAGTCCAAGAATTTGCATTTCTAACAAGTCCCTGGGGGATGCTGACGTTGCCAGTCAGAAGACCACAGGAGCCAAGGCAACAAGGTAGGTATTAGATGAAACCATATGAAATTGGTGATATGCGACCACCTTGACCTACAAATACTATCTCAATACTTCAATCTAATAATTAGATCAACACCAAGGTTAGCTTTACCAGAAGGACTATTGTGCTCTTAGATAGTGTTGTGCTGCTTGCTTCCCAGCAACCTGAACTGAAAATGTCCTGCCCATAACCAAGTCATGAAACATTTGTGCCAGTTTCCAAGACTTCCTCACCTGAGCTTAAACCAGAGTGGGAGAGTTGGGAGCTTGGCCCAACCCTTGCTTCATCAGCCCCACACCCACTAAAGAGACACTGGCAGTGTTGCAAGTTTGCAAACCAGCGAAAGTATAGAAAAGATAATACTGATCAGAAATAAGGAATGTGATATTTCAGAAGAGGCAAATAAATAGTCAAGAAATACTTTTCTAAGATTTAGAAAAGGAGTTCAAAATAAAACCCCTTTGTGAATGACACAAATCTGTTTCCGTTTTTTACAAAGAACCAGAGGAGGCTGATTACAGGGAAGATCATGAGTATTATCCCTGGTACTCCTGGTTCCTGGAAAGCAAGCTCTTCCCATGGGAAAATAGAGCAGAAAGATGGCACTGTGCCCATAAAGATGAGTATAAGATTTTAAAGTCCCTGCACTCCTGCTCAAACTAATGTGTGATGTCATAAACATGGGCACCCCTGACGTTCCAGGGAAGAAAGAGGAGCTGGAGTGGGAAAGGCAGGTCAGGAAAAACAGGTGAAAATCACCTTTCTATTCAAGAAACACTGCAAGCAGCCACTGGATATAAGAGGAAAGGGATTCTATTTTTCAATATGATGCACGGAGCCTCTTCCATCCTCTTGGCTTGTGTGAAGCAGTAAAATTGTGAAGCAGTAAGGTTATTAACACATGACATCCAATTATATATGCTAATAAATCTCTTCTCCTAGGTAGAGGTTAGTCTCTTAAAATCTACTTAGAGAGCATCAGTGACGATAGAAAATTTTTAAATACTTACAAAAGGCCCCACATACACCTCCGCTACACTTACTTAGAATTATTACCTGCTAATTAGTATCTTTGCAGGTAGAAGAGAAGTGATGCTCTTTATTGGGCCAACAAAGAAGCTATAAATATATGAGGCTGCAAGCCAAAAGGCATTCTTTTCCAAGGACATTTCCACTCCAAAAGCCTAGATATTTGTAATGAGTTCTGTGCTCTCTATAACAAACATGGCTACATGAGTGAGGAATACTTAACCCGCAATGGATTCAATCTGGTATTGGAAAAAATAGGTTATCTTGTGATTCAATTAGCCTCCATCTAGCTGAGTCTGTGGCAATAGTGAGGGAGGTGTCCCAGGCTTGTCTTGCACATTTGCTGCCCCAGACCTGGAATCAGCCCTTTCTCCAAGAAGGCCTGACTCCTCTCAGAGGGATCAGGCTTCAGAGATCACACTCTGCATGGTAGGGGCATACCGTGTTCCTAGGTTGTCATTGATTCTAGGCTTCAAAACATGTTAGTTTCAGAAAGGGAAAATAAAGCATGAGTTTAAGCTGCTATTTCCAATTCAAATCTCAGATTACAGGTTTTCATTTAAACTTCCTTGATTTTATAATTGATCTATTTTCTCTGGTGCTGAAAACCTTGATTCCTAATGACAGTGGCATAATTACCTACTTGAATAGTTGCAAAGTGACTACACTAGGACAATTGAATTCACTTTTAAATTTCTTTTTGTTTTCCTTTTGCCATTAGGATATTTTCTTCTAGAAATGAACAACAAAAGGGTACTTTGTTTGAAAGTCACATGAAATGATCAAAGGTGTTGAATATGATGATTGCTAAGGTCCTATGTGTGCCTTTAGGAACATAAAATGAGAAAACTATGAAAGGCCCCTAGCCATCCCATTCAGGTGAATCTAGTTCACAAATAACTAAAATCCATCTAAAGTCTCTGCATTTTTAATTTCCAGTTTATTTGAGAAAAGCATTCAAGCTTTCTTTCCCTTCACACTCATCTGCCCCACGTGTTGCAATATTTAGAAAACTAGGAGCTCCTCCCTTTCCTTCCTTGTCTCTTGTGAACTCTGCCACTGGCTCTCGCAGGAGCTGGGCTGGCTTTGTTGAGCAACAGCACAGAGAAGCCCACGCAGTGATGAGGAGAGCCTTTGATCTCCAGAAGACTTGAAAACTCAAGCCTGGAGGTCTTGGCATTTATCCCAGAGATCAAACACATATGTTGGCACCTGCAGGGAAAAGGGAAATGAACTAGCCCTTTTTGAATCCAGAGTCTATGATGGAAACTCCACAAGCAATGGAAGAATCTACCAAAGGCCACAGGCCCATCAGAAGCCATGAGTAGCCTCCATGGGGATTTCTCTACCAAAGATTTAGTGAGTAGATCACACACAGGAATCAGAGAACTTCACCTCTGAGTGACTGTGAATGAGCCCTAATACTAGGAACTAGGTTGAAGCATGTGAAATTGACATTTTCATAGGTCAAAAAAGTTGAATATTGGTAATTTCATATGGCTCGATTTTATAGCTTTTAAGTGGAAAAATGAGGATCTCAAAACTCAATAATCATTCAAAACAGATAAATGACACCATATTGCCTCCTCCCAGGTTCAAGGCATTTCTGTCATGTTTCTCTTCTTGGGTTGATTTGAAAAGAAGGTAGGCAGAAGTGAGGGGAGAAGACAGAGCAAACTTGTAACAGGCAATAAATTCTAGAGGGTCGCATTACAAAACAAGAGCCTTGGGCCCCAGAGCTGCCTGGCATGGTGCAGAGGCTCACCAACAGAGCTCGACCCCAATCCCTCCGAGCGTGCTAGAGATCCAAGCTAATCACACTTGGGTCTGGGAAAAGAAAACGTGTCACTTCTTATTATGTTCAAAGGACTGTGCAGAGGTATTTTAAAGAGAAAGGAACATCATCAGTGCCCTCAAGGACCTTACAACCTGGTAGCCATATTAAACAAATTAGATGATAATTCAAGGTGGGATCAAGTATGTATCCTGAGAGAGGCACAGAGTGCTACACAAGTTCGAGAGACATGCTCTCCAATTAGGGAAGAAGTGCAGGAAGAGTTGACAGTGAAGTGGAAGGAGGGTTGGTGGCTGGACAGAACTGGCAGAAAGGGAAGCAAATGCTGGGAGAGATCCGCATATGCTAAAACATTAGGATAAACTGCATGAAATGTCCTATTTGAGGTAAAAAAATTGAATATTAGATATTTCTTTTGATCCAACCTAACATGAAGGTAAGACAGAGTCTCTCAGTGTGAATCCCGGGAGTAGTTCATTGTGGCTGGGCCAGGAGTTGTATGAAAGCAAGCAGGGCAGGTTAGGGAGCTGCCTAGGAGGAAGACAGAGACCACTTAGTGAGCATGCACATGAACCACGCACTGAGTAGGCACTTGATAAAGCTAATCTTATTTGGTTCCCACAATAAACTCAGGATGCACATTTTATTATCTTCAGCTTACTGAGTTAGGCACAGAAAAGTTAAGAAACTTGCCAGAGGGCCCGACGATTATAAGTGACAGAGCCAGGACTTGAAGCGAGCATATCTGATTCTCAAGCCAATATCTTTCTAGCCCACACCATTGTCCCACATAGGAGCAGACATCAGTGTGGGTAAAACATGTTCACCCCAGAAAGGAAGAGTGAAGTCACTCAGTGGAAGGCCTTGAAAATGGAATGAGGAGCTCAAGTCTAACCTGCCACCTAAAGGAGAATGTCTTATTCCCCTCCTCATCCCAAAAGCAGAGCTTGAGACAAGCTGGTTGAGGATAAAGATGAGCTTTCTTGTGTATTTTTGCATCCTCCAGCTAAGAAATAGTCTAGAACATTGTCCTATGTGTAATAGGTGCTCAAATATGCGAGTTGAATGAATATGGTTCAACTCCATAAATGGCTCAGCCTACACATCTTGTGGCCTTTTTTTTCTCCTTTTAATCTACTTCCTTTCTTTTCCTGATCACTCCTCCTGTACAAATTCTATTCAATACCCAGATCAAGTTATACCTCCTTCACAAAGCAATTCAAGATCCCTATGGCCCAGTTGATTTTGTTCATTCATTGATTAATGTGTTATTAAAGACCTTCCATATGTCAGGCACTGTGCTAGGCACTAGAATACAGTGGTGGATGTGTGTGACAAGCACAAATCTTATCCTTTATGGAGCTCACCTCCAAATAGGAATCAGGTCACTAAGCAAATTGACAAAGAAGAATGTAATCAGGTAGTGACAAGTACTCTGATGAACTAAAACAGGGGGATGTGAGAGAGAGCAAGGCTTAGGGGAAGGCATGGAAGGAAATGGTAAAGATCTAATTACCAGGAGGTGGGAGATTCTCAAATAGGCATTAGAGACATCATGGTAAGGGACTGAGGGTCTCTGTCCACATGGGAATTCAGTGAATGAGTGCAATGACATCTTTCATATTAACCCAGGCCTCCCATTTCAGAACTGATCACCATTTAGGGAGGAGCTGTGATAGGAAACATGTCTTCTAAGCAAACTTCAAGAGAGAAGATGAAAGCATCGGCCATTCCCCTATCTAAAAGTACAAATGACTTAAAGGGACATATAAGCATCCATTGGCATGACAGAGCAGTGAGAGCAGAAGTCCACTTTAAGAAGCAGAAAAGGTATCAAAGCACTGGTTTAAGAAGGGTGAGCCTTTAATTGCACTGTAGCCTGAGTTAATGAACCAGTGGAATGACCCCTTCCTTTAGTTCAGTGTGGCAGTCTAACCCTGCTGGTTACCAAATCCAAGTCCTCTTCTTTCTGAGCACAAAGCTGGACTACATTTTCCAGCCTCCCTTGCAGTTGAGTGTGGCCATATGTTGAGGTCTAGCCGGCAGAATGTGAGCAGAAGTGTTGTGCACCACTTCTAGCCTGTCCAATTGAAATTTCCCACTCATCTCCCTGTATGTTTTTGATGAAGACGAGTAAAGAGACCTTACAAGCCATATAATGAAGATGGTAGATTCATAAGATGGAAGGAAACTGCATCATTCTATTCCAGCTAGAAAAAGAGCCACCCGTTAACGAAGACAAACCCAGTTTGGACATTATTCAAGTGAGGAATTAACCTGAATTGTATCAAGCCACTAAGATGTTAAGGGTTTTTTTGTTACAGCAGCTAGCAAGCACTGCACTTACTCACTGAACTTGCTGTGCCATTGCTATGGCTACTCATTTGTCCCCTACTCAGCCTAGGACATGGTTCCTATTGTATCACGATTTAACTTTGGGCTTTTATTTAGCTTTTCTTTCCTGTAGATCCTATTCCATCAACTCAGAGGCAAGAGTGCAATTAGAGGCTCACCCTTCTTAAACCAGTGCTTTGATATCTTATCTGCTCCTTAAAGTGGGCTTCTGCTTTTCACTGCTCTATCATGTCAATGAATGCTTTTATGTCCCTTTAAGTCATTTGTACTTTTAGGTAGGGGAATGACCGATGCTTTCAACTTCTCTCTTGTAGTTTGCTTAGAAGACATGTTTTCTAGACTGCTACAAATCTAATCTTATCACAGCCGCTCCCTAAATGGTGATCAGTTCTGAATTGGAGGGTCTGGGTTAATATGACAGCACCACCCACACACTGTTTTGGTTGCTTATTTCCCTGTCAGACTAGATGCTTTTTCGGGACAAAGATTATTTCTTCTCTGTACCTCAGCACCAAGCACAGTGTTGGGCACATAGTAGGTGCTTGATAAATGCTTTTTCAATGCATGAATAAGGTTGTCTAATGTTGTTAAATACACTGGTGTGCTATACAAATAATCTGCCTAAGTTTTTATTCTTCAGAAAACATCCTTAAAGCCACCCCCTCAATTTATAGTCAGCATTAACAAAAGCTTTTCCTTGAAAACCAGATGTATAGAAGTCAGGCTGTATTATCAGTCGCTTCGGGGCATGCACAGAAATAAAGATTGTGTGGAGGGTACACTAAATAGGGCTCTGCATTTCTATTGCAGCTCTGCTAAGTGCTGACTATTTTCCTTCCTTTGCTTTTTCTTCTCAAATGCTACTTCCAGATTATTTCTAGGAATCTGCAGGCAGACTAACTCTTTGTCCTAACACACACCTTCCCAAGCCAGCTCTTTAGACTCAGCCGTGAATGCTGCAATGATCTAGTCAACCCAAACACTGAGCTCAATTTCTCTTTAGGGTTGAATCTCAGGCAGTGCATGGGGACCTGGGAGTTCCTGCAGCCCAGCCCATCTGCAAATGCCTTCCCAGTGCCCTCACAGCAAGTCGTCCAATCCCACACTGGCTCTAGCCTTCACATTGCCCTTCTGCTCCAGATAATGTCTTTCTTTGCAGATCTCACTCAGACCTCAAGGCCAGACCAGTTTGGCCAAAGAGCACGATCAGAAAAGGAATAGGCTACACCATAACATTGAAGAGTAAGGAAGTCCTTTTGTTATTGTTGTTTTTCTTTTATAGCCTCAGACACACGCAGCAAAATGAATAGAGGTTAAATCACAGATGCCACCAACCTGCAAATCGAATGGAATGAGTAAATGACATGAGCCCAGAGGTCTGTTTTGAGCCCAAGCAATGGTCCAAGCCACTCATAGAGTCACGCTGCTTGTTCTAACAGTGGATCAACCCCAGGAACAGGCATTTTTGACAGAATTTCACATTGCAAAAACAGCTGACTAATCTGGTCATTCTAGTAACAAATGAGAACTGTTAAGTATTTCATTACATTCATACAACCCATAAACCACCCTTCTAATTGACTGTTTTTCAAAAGTTGCCAGTGAATTCAATCGAAGGTGTCAATTCAGTACTGTGTAGACATGGGATAGACTTCTTTTAGTGGACTGTTACTGGGTCTTTCTTGTCAGTTCTGCAGGGAACTAAATATCAGGGCAAAAATATTTACATGAAAAAGTAAAGGTACTGGAAAGAAGGCAACTAGAACTTAAACACAACTTGGTAATCTCATTTTATTTAAGAATACTCAGATAGGCTCCCAAATTTTTTATTAAGGTAAAGGTATTGGAGAAAAGGCAATTAGAACCTAAATACAATGTGGTAATCTCATTTTACTTAAGAATGAGTTTTGGCCAATGTTCTGACTTTTATTTTTACTTTCTTTTAAAGGATGTCAAACCCATAGGTTTGGTGAGTACAATGTTTATTTGCCTTTTATCCACCCAGGGAAAGTTCTGTTCTTTCCAGAACAAATGCCACCTGGGACAAGTGGCACTCAGAGGTGCCTAGATTCCCATTCTTCTCACCATTGTGTTAGCTTACCACTGTGCGCTCCCAGGTCCCTTTTCAATAGTAGTTATGGTCTGAAGTCCATTCCAGAAATGCCAGGGTTCTTTGTGGCAGAGTTTTCTTCAAAGCCACAGAGAGCATGATCTACTAAGGGCTGTCCAGGCAAGCTGCCTTTTCAGGGACCACAAACTGCAGAAGTTCCCTCTACCTGGGGTGAATTCAAGCCAGCAGCCTGGAGTAGACAGTTCAGGGCCTGAAATGTGGGACTAACAGGATCCTTTTAGTAACAAGTAAGATTTGGGGCTTTGGAGTGGGTTGTGTTTACTCAGATAGACTCCCAAAAGCTCATCTCAAAAATTAATAAAATCTTGGCTGAATATTCCATTTTTAGTGAAGATTTTAAGGTTGTCAGCTCCTTCCTTTGCCTCTTGCTTCCCTGAGCTGCACTTTACCCATCACTCTCTTTCTTCACTTCCTTTATCCATCCCTTTCACATTTATTTCTCCATCGTCCTTGGCATGAGCCCTCTAATGGGCCAAGATTAGTCTGCCCTTTCTTTTGGATATATTACATTTCCCAGACTGCAAAGAAACTCTTGTTGTTGTTTCCATTTGGTATATAGAACAAAAGTAATAGCTATGATGGCCATGGCAAGAATGAAATCTTTAAATTCCCAGAAAATTCAGACCAAGAAACTGAAATGACCCATCTTTTCTGGTTCTCATTCTTTATCCATTTACATTCAATCACCTGTCATAGTCCTTTATTGTGCAATGCCCATGTCTGTTGCCCTGCAACGTACTTCTGTCCTGCTTCTTCTGCAGTTTCATGTGCTGAGGACAATACTGATGTCAACAACATTTCCATCTTTCTCTGAATATCCATTCATTCATTCATTCAACAAATAATTCCTGAGCGTCCACTATCTCTATCTGAGGCACTGAGAGACATGTGAGGTTCTCTGTCTTCGTGGAGCTTGCTGTCTAGTGGGAGAGACATATGACCAATAAGCATACATATATAATGTCAGATGGTGTATGTTCTGGGAAGAATGAGAAAGTGGAGTAAGGAGATAAAAGAGTGATGGGGTTGCTATTTTAGAGAGGGTAGTGTAGCAAGTGTTTAGAGTCTTGCCAGCATCCCCTCAGCATTCACTGTGACACTCAGAAAGCTGCTTCTCGTGACTTCCTGAGACCCTCTGACTAAGGGTGATTTTTTTGTTCTGGCAATGGGAGAATACACGTCAG
This sequence comes from Tarsius wallacei, assembly GCA_963574415.1. NCBI lineage: Eukaryota > Metazoa > Chordata > Mammalia > Primates > Tarsiidae > Tarsius > Tarsius wallacei. The sequence continues at coordinate 12,182 of CAUYQG010033386.1, read as the reverse complement.
ATATTTAAAGCTGCTGGGAGCAGCCTTCAAGCAATGACAGATGGCCTTCTCTGAGGTCAAGATAACTCTGAAGTGTGTTCTACACTGTTTCCCAGAGGTCCTCAGCAGGACTGAGCTGCAGCTGCCTACGTGGTGGCTGCTGGGTAGTACACCTTTTTTAGATCTTTCCCCTCCTCCCTCTCATTTCCCCACTCCCCCGCTTGCGTTGCCTGGGTTCGTCTCCCAGAAAAACAACTTGTACTTGAATCCTTGTTTCACAGTCTGCTTCTGGGGTAACCCAAACTAAGACAGGTATTTAGGGATAGCTTCTCTGCAAAGGTGACATTTGAGCAGATATGTGATCCAGTAAAGGGGTGAGCTGTGTGCAGAGGCTCTGGGTCAAATCATGTTTGAGTGTTTAAGGAACAGCAAAACCAGAGCACAGGAATGGAAGGAGTGAGGGAAAGGGCATTAGACCACGTCTTACTTTCCTCACTTCACAATTACAATAACTCCCTTAATCCTTTCTTTTACTATTTCTTCCAAGCTGTTCGCTCTTCATTTCTCTGATGACTCATTATCTGAGAGTTCTACCATTTTATTTGTAATCTTGATTTCACTCTATTTAACTGAACCTTTAAAAAGAAAAAAAAATCAGGCAGGAAATCTCAAATGAAACCACTCATTGGTGCAGGGTTGCCGGGAGGTTGTCCATGGCCCTGATTCAGGAGGCAGCCTCCAGAGAAAAAGAAACAGGCTTTCTGCATTGGCACTGCCCCATTTGCAAAAGTTTAAAAAGTTGAGAAACTTATCACTGTCTGCAGCTCCATGGCCATCTTACTCATCATTAACACCTTCTCCTGAAAACCTACCTCGTGCCACGCTTTGTCCCATTGGCTTGGCCTTCATTATCTCTGATCCTCACACCACTCTGAAAACCAAACAATACCTACATCCAGCTGAGGGAGAGAACCTTCTTCCTTCTATTTTACCCTCCTGTGGCAGATGAGGTGCTTCTCCTTAACCTTTGGCTCCATATGAAACACCCCAGCAGCATTTTCTGAGGCCACAGAGCCCTCATGGTGCATTCCACGCCCTGCCGAGGTAGCGACTTTGATCCTGAACAGGAGACTCCACATCACAGAGGATTTAGAGTTCTCTTTAGGCAGCTGGCATGAGCTTAGCACAGATGCCTCCCAGAACAGGACTGCTTTGCTGACTCCTGGGAGGTTCATCATCAAAACTCCCTGCTCTGACCCATATCGTGCCTCTCTCCATTTGTGCTTCTGGCTGGAGCTACCGTGTAACTGATGGTGGAGTCTATTAGTGCTTTATGCTGCTCACAGTTCCTCCTGGAGGAGTTGGCTTCTAAAAATTAGTTAGCAATAAGTGAGCTACAAGGTTATAAATATTAAGGCCTGAAAGGCAGGCCAGAGAGATGGAGCTCTACTGACAGAAGTGGTCTATAATCTATATGGGCAGTCTTCAGAGTCCCTTAACATCTCTAGGGCTTAGGTTTCTATCAGGCTGAAAGCAATAACAAATAGTTGTTAGGGCACACTTTTACCCCTTTCTTGTTGTCCTTAGTGCTTACCAAATGTCTATATGCACATCTATATTTTCTGCAGTTCGATTGGGGCCAAATGACTGAGTGTTAGCTAGTGAGATGTGGACAAAAGTAATGTACATCACTTCTAGGCTTGGTTCTTACAAAAGCTCCCAAGAGCTTTGGTTCTCTCTTTTCCCCTGCTGCTTGGGGGGCTACATGTTCTAGACTTACACCAGACTTTGCATGAGGAAGAATAAAACGATATTATGTTAAAGCACTGAGTTTTGTTGATTTATCTGTTATCATAGCATAGCCTAGACTGTCCTGACTCATACATTTTTTTATTTTGCCTGTTCATTCATTCATTAATTCACTCACTCACATTTTAGCTTTCATTCGTTCACTTGGTGTTAACTAAGTGTCTTTTACATGCTGAGTACCAATACTTCAGTATAGATAAAACTTAAGCTCTTCCCCTAAAGGAGCTGCACATCCAGGTTAGGAGATGGATACGGCAGCAGAGAAAATAACAAAATGTGGTAAGAGTGTACTAGGTGCATAACGCCACACTGTGTTCAGAGTAAGAATTACTAAGAGGCCTTTCCCTTTAGAAAACTTCAACTACTATATTCAGTCTTTGTTCCGTATTTTTTAACCAATCTCCTTTCACCTAGGCAGTGCTTATCACTGCATACTGTAATTCTAGAAGAGTTGTATTTACTTCTACACTCCTTCTCACCAGCCCAACATTTCAAATTACTTCCATCAGTACCATTTCTTCAGGTCATGCCCCTGTTGTAAAACCGTATTGGAGTTTTTCACTTCCTATATAAAAACCCCAAATCCTCAATTTGGTATTGATCTGACCCCAACCTTTCTTTCCATCATTATTTTCCACTTTTTCTTTACCCAAAGCTTCCACTTCAACCAGACTAGCATAATTCGTGCCCAACAACCTATACTGTTGAGGATCTCACTCCCATGTATTTCCTCACACCGTTATTTCCCCAGAACGCTTTCCTTGTCTATCCAGTCTCTTCTTCTTTTCAAAGTTCTACCTTAAGCGATATATTTGGTTTTTCTGCCTACTCCTGTCTACAGTATTAATATCTTCAACAACTTAGATGAAATGGACCCCCCCTTTTTGTGCAAAAAACTTAGCAATGGACATAGGAGAAACAGAAGCTATAAATAATCCTATATCTTCTTTAAAAATTGAATTATTACTTAAAACCCTTTCCACAAAGAAAATTCCAAGTCTAAATGGCCCCACAAATGAACTCCAAACATTTAAGGAGGAAATAACACCAATTTACATTAATTATTTTAGAAAATAAAGGAAGAGGGGACACTTCCAGACTCATTGTTTGAAGCCTGTATAAGTCTAATACCATCTTTGAAAAATCTATAGCTAAAATACTTAATGGTAAAACATTGTGTGCTCTCACTTAAGATTGGGAAAATTCAAAACATCCACTTTCTCTAGTGCAATAAAACATAAAGATAGCAGAGGAAGTATACTGCCATTATTCAGACAACATGATTGTGTAGGTTAAAAACCCTATGGAATCTACAAAAAATTGCTGGACCTAAAAAGTGAATTTAGAAAAGTCACTAGATACAAGGCCAATACATAAATGGCAATTTTATATATATATTTATTTATATATAAGTATAGAAAGATAACTGTTGTATATTATTATACGTAAATTAGCAATGAAAAATTGGAGAATGAAACAAAAAAGAATATCATTGATAATAGAATAAAAAATGCCAAATACATAGTGACAAATCTGACAAAAGTATGCAAATCTTTACACTACAATCTGCAAATATTGTTAGGAGAAATTTTAAAAGACCTATATGATCAAAAGCTATACCATATTCAGGGATTGGAAGGCAAACATTGTCAAAGATGTCCATCCTTCCTAAATTCATCTATTGATTCAAATCAATGCCAATCAAAATCATAGTATGGGTTCTTGAAGAAATTGACAAGTTGATTTGAAAATGTATATGAAAAGGCATAGGTTCTAGAATAGCTAAAACAATCTTGAAAAAGAAGAACAAACTTGGAGGATTTATACTACCTGATTTCAAGACTTACTATAAATCTACAGGGGTCAAAACAGTGTGGTTTTGGCAAGAGAGTAGACATACAGATCAATGAAGCAGCACAGAGAGTCCAGAAATAGACCCACACATATATAGTTGAATTATTGTTTGAAAAAGATGTTAAGTCAATTCATGGGGAAATGGAAAGTGGTTTTTTATGTTTTTAAAAATGGTTCTGGAACAACTGAATATACATATGGGGAAAAATTAATTTTTACCCTATTCACTCCATGCACAGCCAGTAATTAGAGGGTCATAGATCTAAACATAAAAGCTAGAATCATAAAACCTCTAGAGGAAAATGCATAGGAAAATCTTCATGAGCTGAGCTCGGTGGCTCAGCCTGTAATCCCGCGCTTTGGGAGGCTGAGGTGAGTGGATTGCCTAAGCCCGCGGGTTCGAGACCCACCTGGGCAAGCGAGACCTCATCTCTACAATAAATCAAAAAATTGGCCGGGCGTGGTAGCACGCACCTGTAGTTCCAGCTACTTGGAAGGCTGAGGCAGAAGGATTGCCAGAGCCCAGCAGGTGGAGGCTGCGGTGGCCGGGAGCGGCCACTGCATTCCAGTCTGGGCGACAGAGTGAGACTCCAACTCAAAAAAAAAAAAAGAAAAAAGGAAATCTTCATGAACTTGGGCAAAGCAAATTTTTCCAACTGAGCTCAAAAGAGGATAGCTATAAAAGAAAATATTTATAAATTAGACTTTGTCAAAATTAAATGCTTCTGCTCATCAAGAGAACACCATTTAAAAATAAGCAGGCAAGGCATCAACTAGGAGTAAATATTTGCAATACATGTGTCAGACAAAATAACTTATCCATCATATGTAAAGAGCTACTAAAAAAGCAATAAAAAGACAAAAATGAGGAAAAGGCTTAATTAGACACTTCACGAGATGATCTATGAATGTCAACTGAAAAGGTGTTCAACATTATTTGTCATCAAAGAAATGAAAATTAAAACACAAAGAGATACCATTTCAATATACCAGAATAGCTCCTGACATACAAGTGCTGATGAGGATGCAGAGCAACTAGAAATCTGATACGTTGCTCATGGGAGTATAAAGTGGTACAAGCATTTTTGAAGAATCCCTGCCAGTTTCTTATAAAACTAAACATACCCTTACCTTATAAATAAGCAATTTCACTCCTAGATATTTACGCAAGAAAAATGAGAAAAATATATCTACAAAGACCTGTACAAGAATATTCTTAGCAGTTTTATTCTTAATAGCCCCAAACTGGAAATAGCCCAACTAAATTAATAAACAAACCATGGTATATTCTTACAATGCGTTACTACTCAGCAACAAAAAGGAATAAACATACAACAGAATGAATAAATTTTAAAAATATAATTCTGAATTAAAGAGGCTAGGCTTGTTTTTTTTTAAGTCATATTTGTGATTCAATTTATATAAAGCTCTTGAACAGGCAAATTTAACCCATGTGATAGAAATCAGAATAATGGTTGCCAAAGGGTGTGGGAGAGTAACTGGAAAGGGGTACTGAAGACATTTTGGAATGGTAGAAATATACTATATCTTGTTTTGGGAGGTGGTTACAAGGATGTATACATCAAAGCTGATTGAACCAACACTTAAGACTTGTTCATAACTCAACTGTATGTGAGTTATATCTCAGTAAAAATATTACCTCTTCTCCCTCCCCCCAAAATGGCATGTTGTATGGCACTGTGCTGTATTGTTATGTATTATTTTCATACATGGGTTTCCATTTTAAACTTTCTTAGGTTTCTCAGGCAGAACCCACGCAATACTAGGGACTCTACATTTGTTGAGTGAATGAGTAGTAATCAAACAGAGTAAAATGGAAAGAAAAGGTAAATCAAAATTAGAATATAACATCATATAAATCTCCTCTGTTTCTATTTTCCTGGGAGTCAATACCATTGCAAACCCAAGTCCCTATTCCCAGTGAAAAACAATAACCCAATGTCTAAGACATTTTGTTTTTATTTAGAAGAGGAGGCAAGGAAATAAGAGAAAGCTTTTGTCTCCTAGATTCTGAGGTAACACCACATAATTATTACTGTATTTCTTAACTCCAGTGAGATAGACCAAAAGACATCTGATGAATCACCTTTTCATTCATAAAACCCTGCTTATATCTTTCATCGCTTTTATCCTCCTAGAATAATAGCAGAAAAACAGTACTTGATGGGCCGGCATTATCAGACGCTATTGGAAAGGTCTAGATAAGAGTGCTGAACCACCTATTAGTATTCTGCATGCAAGCCCTTCTCTATAACCCAGAGTCATCCGTATCCTGGCAACCCTCAAAATTTCATTCTCATTGAATTGCTAGATCTTTATCAAAATATAATTATAGCCTTAATTTGAAAGATAAATTTTGATTGCCAGTGCCATGCCCAAAGGAAGAAATAATCAGGTGGGAGAGCGCTTAGGCGCAATTGTTAACCATATAATCAATGTCATGAATCATCCATCCCCTAAGTGCGTGCACACACACACACACACACACACACACAACTTTGGGGGAAGTTGTGAGGGGCAAAGTGAGAAGGAGGAAAATCCTTGAGGCATCAGACTTACTTATGACCCTGGTACATGATATTTGCTTATCTTCTCATGCTGTCACTTAAGTGCTTGCCATCGCTTCCCAACTGGAGGAATTTGAGGAAGGTCCATGTTGTATGTCCTGCTTTTATATGTGCCCACAATGTCCCAACCTGTTGCAGGAAGTAATCCAGTCTACAAGCCCCCTATCACAGGCCAAGTTCCCTGGAAATAAGCTTTGAGACAGGCATTGGTGCGTAGGAATCATCAGGAAATGCTCTCTCGGGTCACACCTATGGAGGAAATGGATTAAGCAGGGTTGGGCAGAGCGAGGAGGTAGGCTGTAATACAGTGACAACAAAAGCTCATTGGTGGGGAGCTCTGGATCTGGAATGGCTATGTAGAATTGTCCTGAGTTGAGGCAAGGTGGCTGCACCTTTATACCCCTGTACTGAACAGTCATCAGATGAGTGCTGCCCTTGGAAGAGGCATGACCTTAGGTGAGGTGGCTTTCTTCAGTGGAGGACAACTCCCAAAGAGGGACTTGGCTATGAGCTGTCAGCTGCCAAAACCCAGCTCTGGTCAATTAGCGCTTGGGGAATAAGAGCTTGAGCCCTGATGAGAAGGGGGATGTGAATAAGGCGTCAAAGTAGCTACTGCACTCCCAGTGACCATAGTAACTCAGAAGCCTGGGGAAAACTATCTGAAATGGACCCCTGATGAATTGAACCCACTAGCCCATTTCTGCAGAAGAGCAGCTCTACCTCCTGAGGTATCCGAGGGCTCTTTTTATGCATGCTAAATCTCCTGTAAATGTGTGATTTGTTAAGGCAGAGTAGATGGAAATCATAAATAGTCTTGTCTTCTCATCCAACTGGTATGCTCCTGACTTTTTAGGATCTGTCCTTAGTTTATTGTCTGAAGGTCGGTATGGCTTTCTTTTACAAAATGGATCCCTTTAAGACACAGTATGGGAGGGGTAAGAGAGCAGAAGTCACACATTTCTGTCTCCCTTCTCTTTGGGCAGCCACATCTACAGCCTGGATACTTCTATAAGGCATAAACGGTTTGTTAGTTTCAGAAAAGAGAAAGATCCAAACATGTATAATAGTCTTTCTCTGTTGGAGTAAAAGGAATGGATTTTATTTAACCTACATTTTAATGTACAGACAATTCCTCCTGAGACCTTTGGGAATCCTCAAATGTATAAGTACAGAAGCTTCAGACTTCACCTCTGTGGTAGTCTGTTTCCATACCTCCCGGTATTCATACCCTTGGTAATTCCCTTCCCTGGAGTCTGGGCTGGACCTGTGACTTGCCTCATTCTGTTGGTAAAACAAGCCACAGGCCCAACCTAAGAAGGCATAGAATCTTCTGCCTTTTCACTTTTGGGGACCCTAAGTTGCCAGTCCAGTTACCTTGCTGCAGAGGCTACCTGGAAAAACTGCATAGAGAGAAAGAATCCCTGGGACTACACAGAAAGAGACACAAGCACAGCCAGCCTAATGACCCAGCTGAGCTCGGCCACCAGGTAACATACCATCTGACTGGCCATCAGCAAGACTAGCAGAACTGCCCAGATGAGCTCATCCCAGATTGCAATTCTGAACCAGTAGATTGGCTATTGCTTCTTACATCAGTGAATTTTGGGGTGGTTTCTCCTGCAACAATAGATAGACTAAACAACTCACAAAAGCAATTATCTCAAAAGTAAAGTGACTATGTTTGCCTTTGCTCACCCCCTTAAGTCAATTGCCTCTTAACCTTTCACCAAAGAGTTCTTCCTCCATTCTATGGCTACTTTTCACAATGAAACAAACACTTGTGTTACTTTGCAATAGTTATTACCTACACGATGATGACTAAATCAAAACTCTTGAAAGAAAAAAAGGCCTGGGCTGGGTGTAGTCACTAGCTAAATAGCTCAATTCCATGTATCAATTTCATATGCTTGGGGCTCAAAGTTATGCCTCAGCAAATTTACAAACGGCTCCCTGTCATGGATCTTCAAGGTCACTCACCAAAAAAGGAAATTAAGAATGTTAAATCTTGAGTAACAGGGTTTACATCAATTGGACACACCAGAGAAGGCTGGAGAATGAGTCCGCCAGATCAGAGAAGTAGTGTAGTCACCCAGGATCAAATCCCTGATCTGTCATTTGTTAGCCATAAAACCTTGGGCAAGTTACTTAACCTCTCTGTGCCTCAGTTTTCTCATCTGTAAAATGGGGATGATAATAGCCTCTACCTCTCATGGCTCTTGTGAGGATTAAATAATCTAATATATAGACAGGGCATGGTGTCTGGCTATTCTGTGTCTGACTATAAATGATTATATGGCAAGTACTGAAAAAAAAATCATACATGGACTTAAACTCATGTGAATAGCTGTTTTAGTGACTATGTACTATGAAAGGGTGTGGGTTTTCAAAAACTACATCCTATATAATGGTTTCATAAGAGGGCAGGGTCAACATAGTATGGGGAAAGGATCACTGAGATATAGGTTTGATTCCAACCCTGCCATAAACCAGCTGTGTCTTGTGGAGCAAGTCATCTATAAAATGGGGATAATGATAATGACCTTGCCTACAGAGGCTGGACCAGATGGTCCCTCTAGGAGCCTTTTATTTTTCTACACCATTCCAAATCCCTTGGAGACAGGAAAGGGAAGATGGAATTACCACCATTTTTAAGACGGAGATCTGTATTTGGCTACATGAGTTGTTCAAAGCCAAACACAAATTCCAAAGTAGAGCTGTAAAAGGGCTCCTCTATACCAGAGAGAGTACTGCCATGGCACCAACTGCACACAGACTACATCTTCCATCCCTCTTGCACTTAGATGTGGCCATGTGATTGAGTTCTGGCCATGAAATGTGGGTGGGGGTGAGAGGTGCTACTTCCAGGGCAGCCTTCCATGATTCTTGCTTTCCCCTTCTCCTGGCTGGGTGCAGAGGATGCAACAGGGACTTTGAGGCCCTAGGGAGTGGTAGAGTCACAAGAGGAGACGAAACTAGGCTCCTTACCATCACAAGCCCAAAAGCTGACTAAACTTTATGGTAGTAAGTAATAAACTGTTACTATGTTAAACCCTGAGATTCGTGGCTTGTTATGGTGCTTAGCCTCCCTAACCAATACGCTCAATGTTAATTGCTAGTTAATTATTGAGTCAGATTCTGATCTTCAAGAGGAAGGAACCCCTTTCTATTTAAAAGCAAGAATCACTGACATATTTGCCACAGGCTGAGCCAAGTCAATGATGCTCTTATGAAATTGAAATCACAGCTCACCATCTTCCCACATTTACTCTTCTAAGCTGGCCAAGGTTGGCTACTGTTGCACTGAGCCCTGGGCTAAAGTTCATTTCATCATCATTAATCCTGAATCTTCCGTGGGTGACACAAAGATGGTGGAAATTTTAAAGATAAGCCAGTAGCCTATTTACCAGTCTCTACTAGAAGACTAGCGGAATGGTGGCTATCTCAGAGATGCTTTCTATTTCCTGGTATCTTCCTCCCCCTCAATCAAGATCTCTATCTTAATATTTGCTCAGTGATTATAGCTATGACCTGCAGAAAATAAGATAAATTTTTAAAATCAAAATTCACTTTGAAAAAAAGGAGAAATCACCTGGTAGGTTCTATCCTAAGTAAATAACTGGTGGTGGGGATTCCCCTTGCTCTTTAGTTCATTTCTTTCACTGCAAAAAAATGGCATTTACATGTTTCAGCAATTGCCCATGTATTCCTGCAAAAAAATCCTATCATTCAACCAAATCAAGAACATAGGGGGCCTTTTTTTCTTCAAACTGGACTTTGCCACCATTGCCACCAAAGAATAAGTGAACATGGAAAAAAATGAAAGCTTTTCAAAATAAATAATGAGGGCTGCCTAGCAGGCTTGCAGGATCTAGGACTCCTAAGAGAAGACGTGGGCTTCCTGCTATTTGCAGCAATCACTGAAAAGTCCTCAGGCCCTCCCTGCCATCGTTCCATGTGGCCCCTTCCCTATCAGTGGGGGGTAGCCCCCTTCAGACAGGCTGCGCACACTTTGCTGACCAGGAAGAGGTTCCTCATTCAACTGTCCAGGGGTTTCCATCAGGAAAGGAAAGAGTAGTTCCCCAGCTACTATCTGTACACTAGGAAGCTGGTACGATTTGAGTGCCACCTGGACCTTTTGGTCCCTCTGTGTTCTGGGCCAAACTCCTTTGGGGGAGTGGTCTGCTGGCCCCTAAAGTGCGGAAGAGGAAGCCCCATATATGACGACTTGGTACCACAGGTGATGCAAAGGCATGGATGATTATCCATGACTGAGGATAAGGGAGAGACCCTTGCCCAGGCTCCCATGTTCCAGCCTCATAGCCCAGTGGCTTTGGACCTCACACAGTAATGGATGAGGCTTCTCAGAGCTGCTGCCCTTCTCACACAGACCCGCACCCCAGCATCCCTGCTTTGCCCTGTTGAACTGCTCTGAAGGATGTGTGAACCTGATCTCAGGCTGTCTGAGGGTCTAAGTTTGGCTCACCCTCAGGCAACTGAGAAGGGAGACTCCATCCCTCTAAAAGTGGGGTCAAGCCAAGCTGTATCTCCAGCCGCAGGGTTATTTTTAGATGTTGTTATCTTTGCCTTGCTCACAGGCAGATGTGAAAAACAAACTGGTGACCAAGAGGTACAAAACTGCAAAATAAAAACCCCATAAAACAAGAGCTCCCAAACTCCGGAGCATACCATACTATGGCAAAACACTACATATCACGGCGGGGCCTGCTTAGTCTTCCCCTGACGGGAGTGAGGGAGCTGGATGGGAGGGGGGTTGTTCTTTTACTGCCCACACATTCCTGGCCTGGCTTGCCCTGAGCAAGTCCAGATTTGGCCCACCAGACCTGGCATGACTCGTGGGTCAGAAAGCCCCACTCATGCACACAGATGGTGACCCCAGGGGACAGGTATGCCAAGGGAGCAGGTTTGATGGGGTTAACACTGCCACAAATGGAAAAGCACCAGATCTCTCGCCTCTCTTCCAGCTCATCCTAACAGTCCATTTGCCTTACAGCATCACAGCTCCGTGACAGTGAAACCCCTGCACAGGCAAAATGTCACCCAACTGCAAGTGACAGGGCAGGAAAACAGGAGGGGGCGCCAAGCGGGATCCCTGACTTATCTCCAGCCCTTAGAGCCCCCAAAAGGCCAAGCCTCAGGACGCCCTTCCACTCGCAGCGTCTTCGAGTTCCCGTGTCCCCTGCAGGAAGCCCAACACCAGACGCTGCAGCCCCTGCAGACCCTTCCATCTAGCTAGTAAGGGTCTGGGTGGCAGCGTGGAAAAGTGCCGCCCCGCCCCAGAACCCGGGATGGGGGGTGGGGAGGAGGCGGCAAACTTCAAAGCTGCAGCTGCAATATGCTTTAAAAAAAATAATAATAAAACACCCCTGAAAGCCAGCGCTGTTCCCTTCGCCCCTCCGAGCTATGCGAGGTCCACCTTGACCGTCGCTCACCGTCGCTCAGCTCTGCCAAGAGGACCCGCTCTCAGACCTCGACCTAGGGCGATCTCCTCTCAGGCTAGCGTGCAGCTGGGCTGCGGCTCGAGACTCCCCCGGTCCCAAGTTCACCCAGCACCCAGAGGTGCGAGAAATTAGTTGAAAATGATGTCACTTGCCCATACCCCCTCCCCCCAAGCTGGTCCCATCTCACACACACCCGCGTGGCCTGGGCTGCGAGTCGCGGAGCATCCCGGGGGGTTGCGGTGGGGCGCCGCGCCGAGGCTAGCCTCTCCCGGCGCCCGTTCAGGCTCGGGCTCGGCCCTGGGCAGCCCGCCCGCGCATCGTTCACCCGGTGCAGAAATCCTACCGCCCGTGCGCCCTGGGCGCGCCGCCGGGCCCCGCGCCGGCTCCCCAGGAATGCGGCCGTCAGGTGAGGTAGGCATGCGTGCCGGCTCCACAGCAAAGCAGCAGCTGGCTGGGGCGCTGAGCTCGGGATCTGCCTCTTCTCCCTCTCCTC
>CAUYQG010033382.1:0-11598 GCA_963574415.1 Tarsius wallacei | reverse complement strand
GAGGGGGAGGGGGGTGAGAGGGAGAGGGAGAGGGAGAGGGAGAGGGAGAGGGAGAGGGAGAGGGAGAGGGAGAGGGAGGGAAATGAAAAAGGCAGAAGGGGGGGAAGGAGGGAGGGAAAGGAATTGCCTTTTCTTACAAGGCTACTAATCTCATCAGATTAGAACCCAACCCTTAGGATCTCATTTAACTTTACCTCCTCACACTGGGAATTTGGGCTTCAACATATAAATAGAGTTGGGTGTCATGATTTAGTCCACAGCACACTTACATGTGTATGTGTATTTAACTACTGAGTGCGTGTGTATGTGGTGTGTGTGTGTGTGTGTGTGTGTGTGTGTGTGTGTGTGTGTGTATTTAACGATTCTCCAGGGCCCGGCACACTGAGGTGGGAAGACTGCTTGAGCCCAGGAGTTCAAGGTTGCAACGAGCTATGATCATGCCACTTTAGCCCAGCCTGGGCAACAGAGTGAGAATCTGTAAATAAATAAATAAATCATCTTCAAGTCACAAAATAATTTTAATGGTAATATTGACAGTGACAAACAGTATTTATTGACGTGATCTCTCTGTGTTGGGCCCCAATTCAATTACTTTACCTTCCCTGTTTGAGATGAGGAAAGTGAGATAACAGCTAGGAAATGGCACAGCAGGGGCTCAAACTCAGGTTGCTATATAATGGATAGTGCAATTGATCTGCAGACTTGGACCCCATTCTTCCATGGCAGAGATTCTTGACTTTTTGGTAGCAAAAAGCTGGTATTTACTCCCTTACAGATCTGAGTTCTCCAGCAGAAGGCAGAAAGCTAGTGCCCAGGATGATGTCCAGAGTAGAGGTGAGGCAAGGAGATGGTTATGAGCCTCTCTGACTGGGACCTCAGCCAACCTAGAATAGGTGACAGGACTGGTCAGTCAGTTAAGTGTGATTTAAGCCATACCTTGGTAGATCATAATTCTACCAAGACCCTCTTCCATAGGTGCGATGTGTTACAAAGGTTGATTCCTAGGCAGCCCTTGCCTTTTTAGCCCAAATAATATACATGCAGTGAAAAATATTGTGGCAAATATAGAGAAAAGCAATTATTCTGTGCCCAAAAGATACTGGAAATAGACATCTAACAGTCCCAGAAAAATCAGTAGTATCTGAATACTCCTTCAGGCTAAAGTGTAATGGACTGATGTAAAAATCTATAAATAATTTAAAGAAATGATGGGAATGTTCTATGTACTAAAACAGTGAAGATAGCAACGGTAACATATTTTTATTGTTAAATTTCTACTAAACATACTAACATTGTGATGGTTTGATACTCATTCTGTATTTTCTCCACTGCTCCCTCTTCAAACATTACTGGAAGCAGATGAGAGTTGGTGTAGGCTAGAGAGGAGACTGTCTCCAACCATCTTCAAACTGAATTTGTGTTCCAGATGACAGCTGGGTAGTGAGAAGGCTAGAAGAGACGAAGGAAGGAGGAATCGCCACTTATCAAGGCTCTCTTTTTGCCAGCATGTTTGACCTCAGTAACTATGTCCTCCATGTACACAGCACTGGCCTGCACGTTCATCAGCGTGGGGACAGGAGGGCAGGTCTGGGGGCAGTGAGGAAGGAGAAGAGAAAACACTGATGGCGAAGCCTTTCATCCAGTTGACAATTTTGCCTGAGCCCAGTTCTGTTTACCTTCAAATAATGCCCACACTCTGAGGTCTGTGAGGGTGAGTTCAAGGCTGGCTGCTGCCTGGTGCACAGCAAGCAGAGGTCATGGCGTCTGAGAGAGTGTCTCCTGCTCTCCGTGGTTCTGCAGAAGGCCAGTACTTCCCTCCCACTGTGTGTGTGCACGTGTACACATGCAGGCACGTGGGTGCCATCCAGTTCTTTGTTTACATGGGGCAACTGATCAACTCAATATTTTTAATTTAAACACCAGTAAATGGGAGTAATGAACACTCAATTTTAGATTCCCAAGTTAATTTTCCTTTTTATTCGACTCTATTTAGATCTTAAGTAAATTCAGTACTGGGGATGCCACTTTCCTGAAAGAAGAACTCAGAAAGGGTTCAAAAGGGAGCTGAAAAAAAATCATTACATGATTGAAAAATAAGACTGTTAGGGAATGGTTAAATGGACTGGATTACTGAGCCCGGAGGAGCCCGAGGGTAGATGTGAACACATACAAGGCTCATCTGCAAAGGCTGGAAACCACCTTTTTGTTTCAGGAAGGGCAAATGTAAAGTGGAGAATTGGGGTGGGAAAGGATCTGAGGAAGTGACAGTGAGGATTGTCAAGGATAAATATAGGCAAATGAGGAAACTTGCATTGTCTCCTGGTTTGACAATCTCACAAGCCAGACCTGTACTTCTGGCAAAAGGATGACTTGAGAAGGACCCTACCTAAACTTTGGTGTGAGAGTGTGTGTGTGGCAGGTCGGGGGGTGGTGGAGAGACAGCCACTAACTGATAACTCATTTTATGACTCTATGTTGTGTTCTAAGCTTGTCAGGAGAAAGCCACGAAGAGTGTCTGGCCAGCAAAACTGGAATTTGAAGTCAAGTATGTATTACATGTGTACTAACTTCTTTATGACACCAAGCAAATCCTTCAGACAAACACAGTGAAGGGTGAAAGTTAAAAGGGTGGCTGCCACAAAGGGCACTGCCTGAGAGGGACTCTAATCTGCCTCAGTAAGATATTTATAATGTTGTGATGAAGAAAAATAAATTAACTTGTGAAGGAAAAAAGCTAAACCAATCCACTCCAGTGAGTGAGCAGAGATACACATCCCCACAAGCATTCGTTTAGCTGGAAAGTTGGAAACTGCTGCAGAACTGACTCAAATCCAAGAAGGCAATTCATGAAGATTCCCAGTTACTCCAACTAGGCAGTGGAGGGTCTCATGCAAGAAAAAAACTTCAAGCAAGAAAAAACTCCTGATGTTTTTACAGATGGCCCTTTCATTCCAGGAATGTTTACAGACATCACTGGGCTCGTTCTCCCAGACTGCTAGGGATGTTTATGCTTTTTCCATTTTAAAGACAGGAACACTGAGCCACTGGATATCTCTTGCACTGTCTCTGAGAGTGAGCCAGTTTTCCCAACCAGTTCTGTGTATGTAGCTGAGAAAAGTATAACCTGTGAGCAGTGAACACGGATGGTTCAGATATCTTAATTATCCAACTATTTAAGAACCAGGTCTCTATCCAACCCCAGCCTGTCACAGCATCAACTGCTCTTGCCAATATGACAGCTTTAAGCAGCATTTACTCTGTTGGTGAACACAGCGTGTGGTAAAATGATTTAGCATCATGAATAAACACATATGCTTGCTTGGGTCCAAATTTTAGAAGTGACAAACCCATTTTCTGGCCCGTGATTTAATGGACTAGAAACAAACTAAAAGGTACATAATTTACTATGCATGAACAAGTAACTTCCTTTGCAGCAGGTGAACTTTCTGATATCAAGTGCTGCTCTTAGAACTGGTGATTACAGGTTGTGCATGCCTATTACTAACATGTGCGTGTACACACATACATACACACACACCCCACTCTAAACACACCCCAACAGTCGTTCTTTTATGCCTTGAAACATAACTGGGCACAGAACTGGTTGATAATAGATGCTAACACTGTAAGGCAAAGAAGGAACCTGACTTGGAAAAAAACACACACATAACACATTAAACAAGCGGTTAATACAAAGAAGCCACTCTAAGGCAGCAACAAAAAGAAGCGTCAATAGGTAATCCCGCTTCAAAAAATGCAAGTTCTGTGCCTTATTTCTTTAGCTTGAAAGTGGTGTCCCCTACCCCTCAAGCTTCCCCCAATAGACGGCCTAGTCATTTTACTTTTAGTCTTGTTCCCATTTTATGTTTACATTTTATTTTCTCATTCCTTTCTCTGAATCCCCCTGCTTCTGGTTTGCAGCTCAGTGTTTACAGAGACCTTTGCTAGAATCAGGGAAGCTGAAGAGACCCCATCTTTGCCCCTTCTCTTACAATGCTTATTCTTTCCACCTCCCCCTTCCCAGAGAATAGATAAGTTTACCCAGAAAATAAAAAGCTAATACAACCTTTTGCTCATCAACAAAAGTATGTCTTGTTGTAGCCAGGAATAAGTTAATAAAACAGGGAAAAGGCTTAGTGGCTTAAAAATAGGCTCCTTGGGGTTATGAAGGAACAATGTTGTTTTTTCTTCCCAGCGTGCAAGGATTTAATTAAGTGATAACAGTCACCTTGGGGTGGCTGCACAAGGCAATAATATCTAGGTGAAGAAAAATGCTGAAGAGAGTTGAGTACAGTCAATTTATCTTCAGAGAAGGCAATAAATGAACAAAGCATAGGTATTGGGCTGATTGTTTTGCAATGTTTCCATTACTGATAAGCATCAAAAAAAAAAAAAAAAGGACAGAGATTTGGTATTTTCAGTTTCTGAAATGTATTAAATACAGAGAAAGGAAATGAAAAAATTGCTGTGAGGTCACATCCTCACATTCTAATTACAAACAGTTTAGTAATTATTCAAGCTAAACATAGAACAAGGGAATTTTTATGTTGACACAAAGGATGGGGACACAGTTGAGTTGCATATTTGTAAGCAAATATACTTGGACATTTCTGTTCTGCCAAAAAAGGGAGGGACAACTGTTTACGAGGGAAGGGTAGAGGGAGGTGGCATTTGTGATCAGCTTCCAAAACAGCAGACTTAGTCTGCTGAAAGGCCAAACTGGGGAAACTTTTTGAGAAGTTGAAGGGACTTGGTACAGAAGTATTATGATCAGGCATGAAGAATAGCCAAAAAAGCAAACAGCCAAAGACAAACCCCCAATCAGTGACATTATCAGCCCTGCATAATATTAAGAATGGACTAGAATGAATGTAAGGTTAGAATACAATTATTAAAAACTCAGGCCCACGGACAATGTTAACAACAGAAGCATGCAGCATTTGCCCTCGAAGCAAGGTTTGAATGAAGTGAGCATGAATACTAGGTTCAGGAAGCCAACACGTTACATTCTCTTCTTACTCATGGTGTGATGTGGGGGTTTGGAGGATTGGAATTAAACAATGGAGAGTCTTTTTTTTTCTAGAAACAAGAATAACAGCAACACAAAACTTCCTTCTGTACTGCTCCAGTCTTTGATTAGTGGATCTCAAAGCACCCTGCCGAATCAATTAATTCTAGCACTGCCTCTGATTGATGTAAGGAAAATGAGGCACTGAGGTTAAATGTAACTTCTCTAAGACCACTCAACCTGCTCGCCTTACAGTTTTGATCCCTAATTCCCACACTTCTTGTCTACTTAATTGCCTTCTAGGAGACCGCATCACCTCCCTCTTAAGAGTTCAAGTTCATATCACTCCAATTTCAGTGGTGATGGAAAAAATTCTGCCCTCAGCCCCTGCCCTCCACTTCCCCAGCTATGACTCCAGATATGCTCTTCCTTCAGTGAAAAGTGGATTCAACGGAGCAGCAGGGTTGGGACCTCTGTTTCCAGCTGGGTCAGTCCATGCACACAGCCGTGTTAAAACAGGCAATGGTTCCTTCCCCTACACAATCTTCTTCTCCCTCACTCACCTCTTCCCTGAGAGTGAACGTGCTTCATTGATTCCCCCTCCCTCTGCAGGATACACAAAGAATAAGAGTCTGCTTAGATGATGCTTGAGAGGTTGCCTGCATGAGGAAATGGTAAACAACTCAAGATCAAGTAAAATAAAGATAAAATCACAAATCCTTCATCACAGAAATCCTATCATCGTACGTGACTTTATGAAAGGTTTGTAAGTTACAGAATGTTGGGGGTAGGTAAGGCTTCATGAGATTTTTAACAAAACAATATAATGTCATACAATTATTATGGGTAATAGTGTTTAGTTGTCTTAAGATTGCATTACAGGGGGAATACAGTTGGCGTTTCTCAACTTACTAAAAGAAAAGAAAAAAAGTTTTCATTTTAAATAAGCCTTCAAGCAAGTCAATTCAAAGGCAATATCTGGGAGAAATGGGATGTCACATTCCTAGGTTTATCTAACTTTTCTAAATATTTGTTAGCATTTTCTAATAATAATATAATAATAATTCTCATAGGCTTTAGTGTCAAGGTTTAGGTGACAGGTCCTTTTGTGACAGCGGATTTTAATACTAGGTAACTTGGGGTTTCCTTTTGACAGTTGTCCAAGATTGACTACTGTAAGAAGCAAACTGTTTAAGGAATTATTTACCCTTCTGTTCCAAAGAGATTTGTAAAACGCTGACTGCAGGAATGTTGGAGCTTTATTATGTTTTAGTGTGGGCGTTCCTGGGCTAACATCACAATAGAGGGGGCAGAAGAAGGCCCAGCTCTAGTCAGACTTCCGAGCAAAGAGAGCTTCTCAAGAGTCATTTGGTTTTACATGATTAGTTTTCTGGTGTTTCTATGTGGGTGGCCATTCCAGCAGGCCTTTTCAGAACACAGGGCTACAAGCCTTGCTTGGGGCTAATATCTAGGGTCCTTAGTAGAGCACTGAGTGAGATACGGTCAATGGCACTACCTACATGTGTAATGGTAAGGATTTTTTCTCTGATTGTCCAAAATAACACAAAAGAGACTCATTCATTCATGAATTGGTGTTCAAATATAAAGTGGTTGGCACAGGTTCATGGCCCATGCCATCACAACCTGATGCTAGGTCATGGAGCAGGGAAGCCTAAAGTTCTATTAATAATTAGAAGCTGGCCAGGTGTGGTGGCTCAAGCTTGTAGTCCCAGTACTTTGGGAGGTGAAAGTGACAGGACTGCCTGAGCCCAAGGATTTGAGATCAGCCTGGGCAACTTGGCGAGACCCCATCTCCACAATAAACCAAAAAATTAGCAGGGCGTAGTAGCACGCACCTGTAGTTCCGACTACTTGGAAGGCTGAGGCAGAAGGATCACCTGAGCCCAGTTGGTGGACGCTGGGGTGGTCGTGAGCATGCTACTGCACTCCAGTCTGGGCAGTGGAGTGAGACTTCGACTCAAAAAATATTAATAATTAGAAGCTGCATTAACCACCTTACTGAGATGAGGAGACCAGCTCAAGACTCCAGCTGCTACCTCAGACCTAGCAGTGCTCTGTACTTCATAAGGCACATACACCCTTAGTTTTTCTTCTTCTCCATAGTGGCTTACCTCTTGATAGAGAACTCTCCCAGGCATGGGCATCTGGAATTACTCATGAGGTCAAAGCTCTTCCTGTCCAGTGTCAGGTGGGTCCCTACTCTCCTGGCAGCAGTGGCTTCACAGTGAAGGTTTAGGGGGTTGGGTATACTTGAGGCATCAGTGAATAATCCTTTATGCTTAGTTTTCAACTACTTGCTCATTTAGCATCATTATCATCGCTTATGATGGCTCTCCCAAAGTGAAAATGTAAATTAAGGTTGATGATCTCATTGGCATATAGATTTAATATTCAGAGAGGCTCTGGTTTGAATATGAAGAAACTACAATTCCAATTAATGTCCATTAATCTATGAACTAGCCATATTCTCAAACAACCAGTCAATTAAAAGTTTATGCCTGTGTTGAAACCTCTGTTTACCACTTTACTATGAACAATAGTACACTCTAGGAGATTCTTCCTGTTTGAGCATGTCAAAGAGAAAAACTGATTTGTTTAATTTTAATCCTTGAAAGTGAATTGGTTGGCACATTCTAATGTGCCCTACATTAGGGCAGCTGCCATCAGTTAAATACACAACGATTAAACATAGAACAGAAGTACTAAAGTAGGCAAAATCTACTCATTTATTGATCTTAAGCAAGCAGGAGACATAAATGTTCATTTATTTTAGCCACAGAAGATTAAATTTTCCTTCCAGGGGAACTGATACATTGTCTATGTGGAGGGGGAAGATACACACCATCATATTTACTCACTATTCCTGTCAGATATATTAATTTCCAATTCATGCTCATTATGGACATGTGAAATAGTTCTAGGGATTTCATTGTTTTTCATAATATAGCTGTACTACTGATGTATGAAAATATTTCAGGAAAAAATGGACCGGTAATTGGATAGACAGTCAGAAAAACATACACCAATTTCTTTTTCAAATAGACGGGTAACTGAATTTTCTAGACGTTGTGTGAGCAATGCATATCCAATATCTTAGTCAAACCTTTGGGCCTATCTTTCAGTTGGGATTCTCATCCATTATATCATTTTATTGGTAAAGATAGATAAACTTGGCTATTTTTTATTTATTAGGAAATGTTTTATATATATCTTTTACCATATCTGAAAGTAGAATTTTCAAAGTCTAATGGCATAAAACAGCACATAAAAGAACAATGAAAACCAGTTTCCAAATAGATAGCATCTCCAAACCTTGCATTATAGTCTCAGTTTTATCCTTGGTGCTTTAGCCTTGAATCTCCCATTAGTGCTGATGGGAACTGCATAGCTAAAGCCCATGCATCAAGTTGAGGAAACACTACTTGGTATTAGTTCTGAC
This sequence comes from Tarsius wallacei, assembly GCA_963574415.1. NCBI lineage: Eukaryota > Metazoa > Chordata > Mammalia > Primates > Tarsiidae > Tarsius > Tarsius wallacei. The sequence continues at coordinate 3,130 of CAUYQG010033382.1, read as the reverse complement.
TCCAGTGTTATAACACAAATCATGATAATATTTCTCTATCTCTGCATTTCATTGGGGAAAAAATACAATCTAGCACTCGACACACTCATAAATTATGACTCTGTTCTTCTACTGTTTATGATTAGTATCTTATTCCATATAGAAAATAAAGATCTTTTAAAATAACAATTTAAACTAAAGTTTTTAATGTAATAAACTGCAGCTTTGTTGAACTTATCATTGAAGCGTTTAAAAAGGTACAATAGGAAGTTAGTATTATATCCTCAACAGAGATGTATCATCCTAACCACTTTACATATTTATGAATTAATATCTCTTTCTATATCTTAAGGTCCAATGATTGCTGTGGAGCAGGAGTAGAGAGTTGAAGATGAACAGTTAATTCTGTTCACCTCAGAGCTAATTACAAACTCCTATTAGCACTAGTAGAGGTTAGCTCAGCTGCTTACAGAACTTGCGTATCGAGGCCAAGGTCAAAAGCCTGAGGCCTCACTCCAGCAGTTTCACTCTGTTCAATGGCCAAAGAGAGCATTTCTGATCCTGACCAATGGCCCATAAATACATAGCACTTTTGGGCACAGAGGAATAGGACAGGGAGTATGTTGGGTCAGTCTCCACCCATCAATGCTGATGGAAAAATATCCCCAAACTGTATGTACTAAACAAGCAGATTTTTTCAACAAATAAAAGACAGAAGATTTATTACTGACAAAACTATTAAGACGTTCAAAAAGTTAAGTGGGTTCCAAGGACCCTTCAATACTGGCAAAATGGCTTGACAAAAATTTTTTAAGAGCAATTCATGTTCATTGTAGAAAATTCAAAAAATGTAAATAAGTAAAAATAGGAAAGCAAAAATCACCCATAATCCAGGCATAAAGTATATTACTGTTCTGATGGGCATGTTAATTCACTCATTAAGTATCTACTGAGCAACTACTATGTGTTGGGTACTAACCTAGGTGCTAAGTGCTGACGATGATAAACTAGACAGATACTCTGTGTTCTCATGAAATCTACAGCTTATAGTTGCACGACTTAAAAAGACACACTCCACAGGATTCTCCTCTGCAGACTGTTAAAGAAGTTATTCAACCAAAAGGTTTGCCAGGTTTGCATCTGCTCCATGCCTCTGCTAACAGCAGTCATACTCAAGCATCCTTTTGACTGCTTCTTGTAACACTCAACTTCATACTAGTCTTTAGTCAAATAAATTCTGAGCCCATAGAGAAAGACATGAACCTAAGGACACTGTTCTAGAATGATAGTGAAAAGAGAAATTTCAAAATTACTGTGCAGTCCCATCCAGATTTCCTTTAGTAAATGTGTAAGTGATTATTTGTATAACTGTATATGTACTTTTATTATAGAAATAAATAAATTCTATTATAGAATTTGAGTAAATACTGCAACTTGGTTTTGCTTGTTATATTACAAAGGCTCAAGCAGCATCTCTCTATAAAGACAGAGAATACGGGAATAACACTTTGTTCTTTGGGTTCTTTTCAAAAGCTTTGAATCTTCTGAGAATAATGGCAAGTTCTATGGCTACTGTACCTTGTTAATAGGTTCCTCTTTTGATGAGTAGTATGTCTGTGGCTTTAAAATAGACACAGCACATTTCCCGGAAGGAGAACTTTCCTAAGAGCTTAGGTGTTCCAATTCCACTGGCAATGACATAGCAGGGATCCCTCCACCCCACCACGCCCAGAGGAGTCACAGGTTAGAGTGTTACAGAGCTGACACTGGGCACCTCCAAAGTCTCATCAGAGTTCACACTGTGTCATGGTGGAAACTTCAGACACTTTTTATTTGTTTATTTTCAAAAAGAAATAATATGTACTAGATTTGTAGGGGAAAAGGAGATTAAATCACTACATAAGGTTGTATGAAGAAGAAACTTACAAAAAATTCCAACTATACATTCAAAGGAGGTAGCAGACACTTTCTCATTATATACCATTGTGAACTTCACTTAGAACATGACAGGTAAGAAGCCATTTCCATGGACTGGAAATACGTGTCCACTCAAAACTCTATCCTAGTCACACTCCTGACTTCTTTACACGCTTCTACAGTACCCATCTCCTAGCAACTGTTCTAGTACAGGGGCTTGGTCACCAAAGCCTGACTCCCAATATAAAGAAATAGACTATCATTTTCAGGATGGGTTCCAGGACAATGTAAAAATCTGGCCCATTCTGGAGTTAGTGTTAACTGCCTCTCTAGCTGTTGCTTTGTCTGACACTGTCAGCATACCATAGTTGGAACATAGAAATAGGACTGACCTAAGGAATATTTTCTACTGCTCTGTGAAACAGCAAGTACCACACGTAGCAGAAATTTGCAAGTGTTCCTATTAATTTGGTTATACTGGCCAATAATAGTCAGCAGGAAGGCCATAAATCCTCCCTGTAGATTTTATATCAGATTATAACACTGAATAAAATGAAATAAACAAATATTCTTGTCACAGTGTCTAGCTAACTAAATAAAATGACAAAAAGATTTGATAACATTTTTAAGGTAAAGAGCATTACTTTTTAAAAAAGCATAATGCACATTATAGTATGGGGCAAAATATCATGGAAATACATGCCCATTTCTCATATATTTAAATATTTATCTCATATATACATGTATGCATATATGTGATAGCATATGTATAAATTCTGTAACTTTTAAAAAATACAACTTGAAAAAATAAAAATAAAAAAATAGATCTTGGATGTCTTTTCATGTCATCATCATACAGGATTTTTTTTTTCTAAATAGTATGGTATTCTACAAAATATTTCATCATTCCTATATTGGAGGTGGTTTCAAAAATTGGGACAATTATTAGCAATACTGCAATGGATATGCTTTAAACTTTCTGGAGCATAATGTCATTAAAATGGAATTACTTGATTACTTCTAATAGATGCTGACAAATTACCCTTTTTTGCCACATTGCTTTCAACAAGATGTTAGAATTATGCATTCCCCACTCCTACACTGTTGGTGGGAGTGTAAACTAGTGCAACCTCTGTGGAAAACAGTATGGCGATTTCTAAAAGCCCTAAATATCAATCTCCCATATGACCCTGCAATCCCCCTACTGGGAATATACCCTGAAGAACTCAAATCA
>CAUYQG010033379.1:0-12135 GCA_963574415.1 Tarsius wallacei | reverse complement strand
AAATCTCCTGCTATTCTAATTGATATTCCATTGTAGGTAATCTGACCTTTTTCTCTTGCTGTCTTTAGGATTTTTTCTTTTATACCTACTTTGTTTATTCAAATTATTATGTGTCTGGGAGTTGGTCTTCTCATTTGTTGTCTTGCAAGGGTTCTCTGAATCTCTTGTGTTCTAATTTTTGCATCACTGATGAGATGAGGGAAGTTTTCTTGAATAATTTCATGGAATGTTTGTTCTAGAGTGGTCTCTGTCTCTGTTTCTGCCTCAGGAAGTCCAATTGCTCTTAGGTTTAATCTCTTGAAATTATTGCTCATCTCTTGAAGGTTTTGTTCTGTCTTTTAAAGCTTCTTTTCTATGTTTTTGACAGTTTGGGTTAGTTCTATATTTTGGTCCTCAAGCTCTGAGATTATTTCTTCTGCTTAGCTAATTCCGCTTTCCATGCTCATCAGTTTGTTATGTATTTCATTCACAGTATTCTTTACTACTGTTATCTCAGTTATCAACTCCTTCCTATTTTCCTCTTATCTGTCCTCAATTCTTTTTAATCTGTCCATCAATGTCTTTATATCTGGGTTTGTAGTTTGAGACCAGTCATTCTGGGGGCTCTTCATTGTTTGCATTCCGAAATCTGTTTTCTCAGTGTCTGACCTTCCAGGGGTCTGTAAGAGACCCATATTCTATTTTGTTTTTTCTTCATTTGTGTAGATTTTTCTCTCCCCCTTTCCCTCCCCTTCTTCAATTCTGTTTTTTTGCTTTTACTGCTTTTTGTTCAATCTCCTGTTCTTCCTTACGAGGGTCCTGTGGCTTTGTTAACTTTTGAAGCTGGACTGTGTGTTGGGGGTTTTACTTTTTGCAGTTTTGAGATATAATTGATGGGGAAGCTATGATTCATAATCTATCTGCAGATCCCAGTATCCACCAACAGGTGTATGGGCACACTGGAACCCACTTCCCACTGCCTAACAATCTGTCCATGCAGTGGAGTTTAGGTTTGCTCCCTGGAATAAAAGGAGGTAAGAAAAAGAAAAATAATAGAAGAAGAGGGAATCAAGAGGAAGTTGGAGAGAGAGAATTGTAAGAGGGAAAACAGTCATACATATCAACTAGTGAATGAAAAGAGACACAAGGCCAGAAGAGTAAAAAAGAAACAAACAAAACTCCCTAAAGCATCACCCAAAGACAGTCCAATAAAATCATGCCTTTTGATGTGTTTTTCTCAGATGCAAACAGGTAGTCTAAATCAAAAAGCAAACAAAACTGAACAAAACAAACAGCCAAAACAATAAAATCAAAAATCAAAATTAGAATCCAGACTAGCTCTGGGGTCTTTCCTGAGTGTCTAAAGTCTCTTCAGCTCTGATGTCTAGCCCCTCCCCTTTGCTCTCATTGCAGTAAGATAGAGTTACTCATAGTCTGGGTCAGTTCCCTTGGCTTGCTGTCTGACAGGTCTGCCACACAGGACTGAGTTGTTTGTGTCTGATTCAGCTTAGGAGAGGGGCTTCTGTCTCCTCTTTTGGTGAGGTTACCTTAGAAAACAAGGTGGAGTTTGCTCAGAGGTGGGTGGGGCAATGCGAATCTCTGCTTGGAAAATGGCTGTGGTGGGCAGCTTCTCTTTCACCGATCCTCTCTCCACTCACCCAGGTCCGTAGTTGATCCACTATGACAGGCGATGATGGTGTGTGTCTGGCCTCCAGCACTGGGAACCAGCAATATAGCTGGGAGCTGCAGTTTAGTGTGCCGTGGGTGGCTTGGGGTGAGGAGGGAGCCAGGAATTCCCCGGGGCCAGAGCCAAGATCCACAGCATCAGCAGCTGTTCAACACCTGGTAGCAAACAGCAATAATCCCTTCCAGAGGTCATAGTGCGACAGAGGCTGTTTGCTGCGTGGGACTGGCTATAGCAGTCACCTCCCTATGTAGGCAGCGGCTGCAGGGGTGCATGGAACTGCCTTCAGGAGCCACCTTTTATGGAGATCTTCACATTTGACTTGTCCCATCGCCATCTTGGTGAGCATCTGAATGTCCTTAGTTTAATTCCCACTTATAAAAGAGAACATGTGGTGTTTGGTTTTCTGTTCCTGAGTTGGTTCCCTTATGATGTTCACCAATTCCATCCAAGTTGCTACAAAAGACATCACTTCATTCTTTGTGACAGCTGACTAGTATTCCATAGTGTGCGTGCATGTGTGTGTGTGTGTGTGTGTGTGTGTGTGTGTGTGTATCACATTTTCATTATCCATTGATTGGTTGTTGGGAATTTAGGTTGATTCCACATCCTTGCAATTGTGAAGTGGGTTGCAATGTAAATGCAGGTGCAGGTGTTTTTTCATACAATGATCTCTGTTCTCTTGGGTAGTTATCTAGTAGTTGGATTGCAGGATCAAATGGTAGATATACTTTTAGTTGTTTGAGAAATCTCAAAGTCACTTTCCATAGAGGCTGTACTAATTTATACTCCCAACAACTGTTATTGATGGGCATTTGCATAATGTGATCATTGTCAATAAATGCTCTGCTTTTTCCTTTTCCTTTCTTCTCTCCTTCTTCTTTCTTTCTCTCTCACCTTTCCATTTTCTCTCTATCCCTCACCTTCTCTCCCTAGTGCCTCTCTCCCTCCCTTCCATCCCTCCTTTCCTCTCCCTTTTCCCTCCTCTCCCTTCCTCCTCCTCTCCCTCCCTCCTTCCATTTCTTCTTCTCATCCTCCTTTTCCCCATTCCCCTTTCTTTCCTATTTCTCCTCCTCTTCTTTCTCCTCCTCCTCTCCTTCTTCTTCTTTTTTCTACTTCTTCCCCTTCTTTACAATGGAGGCTATCTGCTGGAGCAAGACTTACACAGGTGGGCATTAGTGTGGTGGTCCCATCTAAGGCTAAACCTAGGTTCTATGTCAAAGGGTCTTCATCAATCATCTACCCTAATTACTGATTCTCCTTTGGAACAGCATGATGAATTCCTCAGGCTGTACACAAGTGCCCCTTTTGATGCCCCATTTTCCATCTATCAAGATTTGTAAAAGCTTCTGGAGTCAGAGTTAGACTGTGGGGTAAGCCAGCTGGGTAGTTGCCCAGGGCACTAGGCTATAAGATTAAATAACTCTGTACTCAGGGCACCAGAGAACACAGATCTTTCTGTACTGCAAATAACATCACCAAGGAATTCTACCTTGGTACATCAAAGACAGTGTCCTTCAGTGCAAATTAAAGATAAATTCTCTCCCCATTTGCTTAGACCTCTATCTTTTGAGGATCATTGCCATAGGAGTAGCACAGTATTTTATATCAGATAGTCCTGAACACCTTCTCCAAGTCTGGGGATGCCATGGGTGTGTTCAACGAGAAGACCCTAGTATGTAGGATGTCCACTAAGGAGAGTCCTTGGATGGAAACAATGACTATTGGGTAGAGGCAGGTATGAGCAGGACAGAGATTAGTTACAGCTTCTGTCAACCCCACAGTGGGACTCTTGAACTAGAATGGCCCTCAGAGTTATCCTGATTGGAACTGAGATGACTAGGACATTTTGTCAGTCATAAAGGGCATGACTGAGGACTTTGAGGCCATTCCTGAAGACACCGTGAGCTGAAGGCTGATGTGGACACTACTGCCTACAGCTGGGACAACCAGTTCATTATTGAAAGGAATCAGGCTATGACATCACAGTGTCTCCTCCAAACACACAGCTTTCCAGTTGTTCACGTAATCCTTTAAGGAGACAGAAACTTTTGCTTATTTGCAAAGATGAGAGCAAAGTCATTTATTGAATCTGTACCAAGTGCCTTGTTAAGCACTTTGTATACATGATCTCCTTTAATCCTTTCCACAATTGTACATGTTTACTGTCTGCATTATATAAAGGAGTAAGAAATGTAGTCTTACTTAGAGCAGATGAGAAACTTCTCATGGGTAACCCTGTTAGTAAATGGTGGAGTTGGTATTAGACTTCATATTTTCTGAATCTAAAAGTTAAATTTGATCCATTGCACCTTAGTGAAGTCAGCCTCCAGGACGGGGGCTGATGAACTCTTTCTGTAAAGGGCCAGGTTGTAAATATTTTTGGTTTTGTGAACCATATTATCTTGATCTTAATTCTTCAACTTTGCCCTTGTGAAGCAGAAGCAGTGACACATAATTCAGAAACTAACCGAGTTCTGTGTTCCAATGAAAATTTATTTATAAAATCAGATGGCTGACCATATTTGGCCCACAGATGGCGTTCCATGATCCTCACTCCATGAATTTGGTAAATTGAGCAATTGCCATGGCCTAAGCCTAGTGTTCTTACTTTTGAGCATGCATTCCTATGACCAAGAGCGCTTGTTAAAACACAAATCACTCAGCCTCACCTCCAGAGTTTTGATTCAACAGGTCTGAAGTGGAGCCTTAGAATCTGTGGTTTCAACAAGTTTCTAGGTGGAGCTTATGCTGCTGGTCCTGGGACCATACTTTGGAAACCACAGGCTTAAGCTAACACTCACTAAGGAAGGGCAATCATGCTCCTCAAAGAAATGCCTTCAATCAAATGGTAGTGCACAGACAATTTTGGAGTGTGTAGCTAAAAGACATACTGCTTAAATAAATCCTTTTCTGTGGGTTTCTAGCAAAGGAGGAGACTGTACAGTTTTTATATCAGAAAAAAATAAATTGTAATTTGAGGAATGTCAGAAATGGCCTCTTCAAAACATTTTCTGTAATCTAATATGGATGCATGAATTTTCAGTAGGACCAATGTCATAGAGCATCTTCTCCAGGAATGCAATTTTTTATGAAATGCAAATGCCTTGGATGAAAAGTAATTTGAAGTTGAGGTGGGTGGGAGGGGAACATGTAAAATTTGGAGTTGAGAGAATACTTACTAGTTTAGTGGCCATGGAACAGCTTGTACCTTTCTGAGTTGCAGTTTTCTTATCTGTAAGAAAACATAAATAAATATCAACTTCACATGTTGATATCTCTTAACAAGCTATAAAAATCACATGAAATTTCATGAGATAATGCATCTGAAAACATTCTTCCCATTTATATATTTGTTCAAACTGGTTTTGCAAAGTGGTTTTTCCTTGAAACAGGAAGACTGGGGATGGCAGAAGACAGTAGCATTTGGAAAAAGAGAATACTGTGTGGTGAGAATGAAGGAAAAGCAGAGTGTCTAAAATATGATACAGAATAATGTCTAGACTAGCCTTTGTTAAAAACAAGCTAGCATACCAGTTAACGTTTGCTGTAAAACAAATAATCCCCTAATTTAATGGCTTCAAACAACAGTTGTTCATTGAGATCATGATTCCACTGGGTGGTTTTTTTGGTCTGATTCAGTCTTGGCTGTTCTTGACTGGTCTTACTTATGAGTCTGCGGTCATTTGACAGGTCAGTAGATGCCAGCTGGTTCCAGATAGCTTCATTCACATGACTGGTGGTTAGTTGTTTAGAGGCTGAGGTGATGGAGTGACTGTGTCAGAGATCTCTCATTTTCCAATAGGCTAGCAGGGTCTTGTTCAGGTGGTGGCAGGATTCTAAATTCAGCATACAGGAGTTATAAGACCTCTAGAGAAGTGGTCAAATATCACTTCTACTGCCTTCTATTTGTGAAAGCAACCACATGAATAGTTTAAAGAAATGAAGAAATGGACTCTACCCCTTTATGGGAAGTATGTTGACCATACTAGGTACAAACTCTTTTAGGACCATAATGATGCCAAGTACTTAGTCTGGTTTTAAGGTTCACTGCTTCCAGCGTATGTTATTTGAAGTACAAAACTGAAAATGAGTTCATAATTTCTCAACTTCTGAAAGAAATAAGCATACACATAACCACACATCACAATATACTTATTTTTATTTGCAGAGGACAATGTATAACCCCCTTCCACAAATTTGCAAAATTCTGAAACAAGAAGTAATAATTACTTTTTTATATTATTTATTTATTTATTTATTTATTTAGCCTCTGGTTTAGGAGAAGAGCATTTTAGGTAATTGGAATGTCAAAAAATTAAAGAACAAAAATAATTTTTATTTATTTTACTTTTTTAAAAAATTGGGTTATGTAGAGGATGATACAGAAAACTGTGCCTTCAAAGATGTAGATGAAGAAAAGGACAAGTTCCATGAGCTAATTCTGAAACATTAAAAATGAAATAAAAATGTCAGATGCTTCTGAAAACAAAACAAAAACTTGGTCTTGTATGTTTGGATTGAAGCTAGTGGGCTAATCAAGGCTTTGTCATGAATATAGACGGCCTTTAAAGGGATTTCTAACTGTGTTACAATGGTTTTACATGTTGGATTTGAAAAGTTCTTTAGAAAATTGTGGCTCGGAGAAACTCTGAATTGTTTTAGGAAACCTGCTAGTTAGGGGCTGACTCATGCTAGAACCTATGTAATCAAGTCTAAAATCCAATATTTTCTCATTATTCCACAATGTTTTCATCACAGATGCTCTGTTCACAGGTCCCTACCTCCAAGAGAAATTGCCACAGAGCTTAGCGAGGGAGTCAGTTGAAACACTACAAAAAGTTAGTAGGAGAAATTGTATGGGTGAGCACATCCTCTGTTCTTCTTATTTGAAAAGGCAGCTGGGTCTTTCTTTCTTTTTTTTTTATTATAAAGATGTGGGGTACAATTCAGGGTTTGGTATACAAACATTGATTATGCAGGTACCCCTGTTGATGAGGTATGCCTGCCCCTCCCTCCCCTAGCAGTTTCCCTCAACTGCCCATCCGACCCTCCTCCCCTGACAATTTCCCATTACTGCCAAATGCTTTCTTATAGTATTATAGTTGTTCAAATTTCACTTATGAGTGAGAACATATGGTACTCTGTACTTTGTTTCTGTGATAGATCACTGAGTATGATTGATTCCGAATCCATCCAAGTTGCTGCGAAGTCCATATATTTGTCCTTCTTTATGGCTGCATAATATTCCATTGTGTATATGTACTACATTTTCTTTATCCAGTCCAGCATCGATGGGCAACGTGGTTGGCTCCATGTCTTTGCTATTGTGAACAGAGCTGCAACAAACACACAAGTGCAGGTATCTTTTTCGAAGAATGATTGGAGTTCCTCTGGGTATATTCCCAATAGGGGAATTGCTGGGTCATATGGAAGGTCAATTTCTAGTTCTTTCAGAAATTGCCACACTGTCCTCCAAAGAGGTTGCACTAGTTTGCATTCCCACCAGCAGTGTAGAAGCATTCCTTTTTCTCCACATCCTTGCCAGCATCTGTTGTTTGTATTATTAATGATGGCCATACTTCCTGAGGTTAGTTGGTATCTCAATGTGGCTTTGATTTGCATTTCTCAGATGATGAGTGAGCAGCTGGGTCTTTAAAGGCATTATGAGGATGTGTTAATATTGCTGCTTGCCTCATTTTTGGTTGGGTAAGTCTACATCACCTACTAAGTAGGTGACAACATATTCCTTGGTGGAAAGTGTATTAGATCATGATTTTTTTATACACTCAACAACGCTGTCCTTGTACAATACATGGTCATTACTTAGCACGTGTTCCATCTGCTAGGGCACAGTCAGCTCTCTCAGTCACCTATTGTTGATGTTAAGCTACTGAAACTACTCTTTGTGTTGCCGGTGACTATTAACCATATTGGACAAAGAGAATATTTTCCATGTCCTGTTAAGGAAATTCTCTGTCAAGATAAACAGCCCCTTCCCTTCTCTCCTCCAACTTGGCTCTTACTGGAAAGGTCTAAATAGGTCCTCTGTAGTTGTTTTCTTGTCAATATTTCCCACTGGAGTTTAGTTATAAATACTAAGTCAGAAAAGTTACCTTTTGGTCACAGAATCCAAGGAATCGAGAGTTATATTAGGGTTGAGGGTCCTGGTCCAGGCCTCTTTCAGACATTTTGCATCTAAGGAAATGTCCTTTATCTCTCTCCTCCTTTTCCATCATTTTCCTGTGCAATTAATTTAATAAACGTGAGTCCCTCTTGAGTTTTTGTGAATGTTTTTTTCAATCCCAACACTTAATTCCTTTATTTTTCTGTTTCAAATGACTCTATGAAGTGTTGAGTTTAACAATGAGCTAAAATCTGTGCTTAATCCGTTATAATGCAACCAGACTGATAATTTGGAAAGCATGGACTTACCCAAACTAGCTGCATGTCTGAGATAGGTCTTTTTGCATAGTTAATAGGTTTAATTGGGTGTTATTGACCTGGAGAAGGAGTGGGGAAGCCCCATGTTTCTGCTGGTAGATGGGTCATTACTACAGAAACACATGGTAGCCCAGCTAAAGTGAAAAATAATTGTAGGCTCAGTTATACTTCCATGAGCTGCAAACTCTATTTCAATTTTTTCCTCCTTCCACCTCTTCCACTTGTGACTTTTTTTCTTCTTCAGAGGTACCATTGTTTTTAATTTTTTCTTTGGGATACATCAATTCAAGAAGTGAGATGGTGGTGATGAGGGGTGCACAGTGAAGAGGAATATAGGCAGTGTCTTGTCTTGGGATCTACACATTTAGGGAGTGGCCCTGCTCTCAGATTCTTGTCTTCTGGGGAGGGTTAAATTCTGTGTTGTTCTAGCTAGGTGTGCTTCTACACTTGTGGGAATAGGACTTAAGTGCTGAAAGTGGTTGTGGGAAGTGACCTGAGCTTGATCAAGAGGTGAGTTTGACTTCTGGGTCAGGAGTATCTTATACCTTGGGCCCCATCATACTTCCCTTTGTGACTATGCACATCTTAGAGACAGAGCCTTGAGACTATGGCACTAGGGACCTACCTACTCTCAATACTGCTATTTTCCCATTATATCCATTGAAATCCACCGTGTGGATTGTCACATTATACTTAGATATACTAAGGCACAGGAAAGCATGGAATTCTGAGCTAATGTCCTAGTCTACCACAGTTACACTCAGAGGTATGTGGCAAATGGTAAAAACTTGGTTATTCAAAATTACATCGAGTTTTCTTTAATAATAATAACAAAGAAATGGGATGCAGAATGTTAAGACTAGAAAGCAGATTAAGGAAAACTAGCACTACCATCTATCTCTCTTCTTACCACATTTTCATTCCCTCCTTTAATAACTTTTGCCTGAGGACTTCCTCTGCAACCGGAACTGACTGACAGGGCTTCAAGCCTAGAAGCCTCTTTCCTCCATCTTGTCTCAACATCAACTCAATTTAGACATGTATGTTATACGCATGCAACACATATACATACATAATGTATTGTTATTGTGGTGATTATTATTTTTATCTGACCTCTCCATCCCTAACACTTGACTTTCAGGGCACTGTCACATTAACATTTGATATAGTTTAGGCAGCTGAAATACATTTCTAGTAGACACCTCTTCCTCTCCTCACCCCAATCATCTCCCTTTCTTCCCATGTATCAGTTTAATATTTAATTAAGATAGTAATGTAATCTAAAAAAAACATGGGAAAGGGAGCAGCAAGAAGTATCAGGACTCTGGGGCTATAATCCCTGCTCTGTCTCTGTTATTCTATCCATAAAATAAAGGTTTAACAGGATGGGAGGATTATATGACTTTTATTTACCTTCCAGTTCTGAGTTTCAGTGACCTCCATATTCTTCCTTTTCCCCACAACTTTCAGCAACCAACTGTTGCTCTAAGGACATGGTGCGAAATAATTTATGAATTATTCAAAAAATGACCATGCCCAGTGAGGACTGTGTCAATTATATAGCCTTGCCTGCCTCCAGCCTTGTCTGTTCAGGTTCTCCAGGACAACCACAAGGCCTACTAGTCTACTGGCCTTTCCCCATTTTTTGATTCTGTGTTTGCTCATATGGTTCTTCCTACTTACAATGCTACACCCAAACCCAAATCACACTCATCTTTCCAAGGCTTCCTCTTCCAAGAAATCTTTTTTACTCAGTTGAGAGCTCTCCTTTTCTGAAATTCTATCTCACATAGTCTCACATAGAAACTGTGCCATTTATCTGGCGCACACACACACATGCATACATATAAACATGCACACATATATGCAAATATCCAATATATAGCATATTGTCATTGGAAATTCTATGTCAATGTCTAATTTTTATGTCTGGAGTTGATGACATGAGAAATAGTTCAATAATGGCTATTTGCAATTTTTTCCTCGCTTAAAAGAATTCATGGCAACATTTTCACCTGGAAGAATTCTGCATATTCCAAGTCAGCACACAAATCTTTGTTGTACAGAATCTGAGTGAAAAAAGAGAGAAGCATTTTTATTCATTTATTTTACAAGATAATACAATTGGTCAAGAAAATTGGGAAGTTCAACACCTGTGTCTCCACTGCTAAAATTTAAGCTTCTCAAGAACAGAGACTTTGCTTGAACCTTTCTTCAGGTAGCCTTATTTTTGGAAGGCCAGGAAAACAGTGGATACCCAATACATGTTGGTTGAAAGGATGGGTGACAATGGATCGATCATCCTAGGTGGCCTGAGGGGCAGGGGAGGTTTTGACAGAGGTGAGAGACACTGTTTGTTGTCTGGGTGCTGTGCATGGTGCCTTTTGAGGAAGAGGAGAAAAGATTTTAAGTTTTGTGTGAGTCGTGAACAAATTCATCTTGGATTATTTTTAGTTTCCAGGAAATACTTTAAGGACCTTGTCCAAGATTTCTTAGATGTTGAACTGGTGTTTCATTGAACAGAGTAGCATTTTGTAATACCTCTCAGGGCAGCCATGCATGCATTAAGTTCCGCACTGTTGGATAAATGGATGACCATCCATTCTTCTCTGAGATAGAGTGTGCTGTTTAATTTTGGTTTACTTTGCACATGAAGCAAACTTCTATATGGCCACAGATGGACTCAAATATACTTACAATAGTTTACAGGCATTTGCAAAGGTTGACAACTTACTTACAGTTGAAAACACAAGTTAAACTGGTTCAGGCAAAAAGGAAGAATGTGTTAAATAGATGTTGGGCTGTCTCATGGAGTCCAAGAAAGAGATTGAGGGTTGGACTCAAGAATGACCTTCAGACATGATCTTCTTCTCCACCTTGGTTGACTCCTCCCTCCCTCACTTCCTTCTGGATTTGATGATTTCTTCTCTTAGCTTCTTGGGTGCACATTGCAGGAAATGGGAAAGAGTGGACTCTCTCGGTTTCAAATTTTTCAGAGAGCAATTTTGATTGGTTTAAAATATAGTCATGGAAGGGCATCACTTCATCTCACAGAGTGGTAGAAGGGAGAAGAGTCCTCAGTAAGGGAGTGCAGGTCCCCACAGGAGGAGGTACTGAATGGACACAAAGAGAGGGGCCCACTTTTTTGTACACACTTCTCATGAGCAAAGTTGAAATGATTCCACTTGAAGACTTGGCCATGGGAAGTCGGGATAGCCATCTTCCTGGAGGAATGAAGTACTTCTGAAGTGTTGTGGGTCAAAGACTATTTTCAATACTGCCTATCATTGGTTATATCGTACTGTCACTGGTTTGCATTGTACTGTATGGTGACTGGTGTTCGACTGTAATGAATGAATACAGGTATAGTTGGCACGATGTCTGTGATCCTAGAAGGCAAGAGAATGTCACCAGATTAAAAACTCTATGGTCTGCAGTTTGTAAGACATAAGAAGATGCATAACAATGGAGGTTTTTTTTTCTCGTGTTTAAGAAAAGGAATCAGAATTTAGGACATAAAAAGTATTTTGGACATAAAAGCAGTTCTTTGAATGTTACAAGTAGCCAGATGTACATAGTATAGACTACTCTTCAGGTGAAAAAGAAACTTACCTTTTGTCCCTTATTCATTCAAGCATTCATTCATTTTGAAACTGTTTTGTCACCCACCATGCTAGAAGTTGCAGATACCTTGGTGAATAAGAGATTCCTAGATTCTGCCTTCCAGTTTACAAGAGGGGATTCCCAGAAAACTCAGAATTTATTCATAAAAAATTGTGCATTTATTTTTACATGCTTAAACTTCAGTCATCTTCAAAGTACTCTCAGTTTGATGCAATATATCTATCAAGATGCTTTTGCCATCACTCAAAAATCTCAAAATCAAGATGCTTTGCCATTACTCAGCTTTGAATTTGTCATTTGTGATATTTTTAGTGCTGCCATTTTTGGTTTCACCTCTTTCATATCAGCAAAATGTCTCCTATGAGGACTTTCTTCATCCAAGGAAGCAAAAAAAAAAAGTCACC
>CAUYQG010033378.1:0-29103 GCA_963574415.1 Tarsius wallacei | reverse complement strand
TGGGCGTGGTAGTGCACGCCTCTAGTTCCAGCTACTTGGAAGGCTGAGGCGGAAGGATCGCCAGAGCCCAGCAGGTCGAGGCTGCGGTGGCCGGGAGCGGCCACTGCACTCCAGTCTGGGTGACAGAGTGAGACTCCAACTGAAAAAAAAAAGTGGGGGAAAGGTTGAAAAACTACCTATTGGGTACTATGTCTACTATTTGGGAGAAGGGTTCAGTAGAAGCCCAAACCTCACCATCATGCAATATACCCAAGTAACAAATCTACACATGGATCCTCTGAATCTAAAATTAAAAAAAAAAAATAAGTTTTTAACCAGGCTCATGCCTGTAATCCCAGCACTTCGGGAGGCTGAGGCAGGAGAACTGCTTGAGCCCAGGGGTTCAAGATCAGCCTGGGCAACATAGTGAGACCTCACATCTACAAAAAATTTTTTTAAATGAGCTGGGCATAATGGTGTGAGCATGTTGCCCCAGCTACTTGGGAGGCGGAAGGATCACCTGTGCCCAGGAGGTCGAGGCTGCAGTGAGCTGTGATCATGCCACTGCATTCCAGCCTGGGCGACGGAGTGAGACCTAGATTCTAAAACAAAAACAAGTGTCTTAGAAAAGAAAAAAAGAAAAGTGGAGGAAAAAAAAGTTCACTGAATATACCTGAAGGGCCATCTACAGTAAGAAAAAATAAACCTGTTTTTTTTGTTCACCAGTTGTTTCAGTAAAATGATTACATTTGGTAGATAAATGTATGCCAGTATAAATGGAAAAGGGCTAGGAAGCACGTGGTTAGCTCACATATGAACTGAAACCAAAGTCTTTGCTTACAATTTTCTGGTATTTTATGTCAATTGAACACTAAAACGCCTGAGCAAGTCTCACCTCTCCCATGGAGACCTCTCTGGTCATCCTGATCCTATGAGGACTAATGGAGACGATGTAGAGAAAGTTCTAGGCATGTGATAAGCCCTTAAGCAATGGTGGCCATCACCATTTCCTGAATAGTTTCTCCTCTCCCCAGTGGCTGATGGTGGAGGCTTTGTCGAAGATGAGTTGGTTGAGAATTCATGATTTGCTTCTGGAATCTCTATCCTGTTCCATTGGTCTGTATGCCTGTTCTTGTACCAATACCACAAGCTGTTTTGATTATTGTAGCCTTATAATAAAGTTTAATGTCTGGAAGTGTGATGCCTCCCGCTTTGTTTTTTGGCTGAGGATTGTTTTGGCTATCGGTGGTCGTTCATGCTTCCATATGAATTCCTGTATTGTTGTTTCCAGGTCTGAGAATGCTACTGGCAATTTAATGGGTATTGCCTTAAATCTGTAGATTGCCTTGGGTAGGATGGACATCCTAACAATATTGATTCTTCCAATCCATGCACGGAATATTTCTCCATTTGTTTGTGTCATCTTTGATTTCTTTGAGCAGTGTTTGTAGTTTTTGTTGTAAAGGTCTTTGACTTCTTTGGTTAGGAAGATGCCAAGGTTTGTTCGTTCTCTCTCTCTCTCTCTCTCTCTCTCTCTCTCTCTCTTTCTTTCTTTTTGTGGCTATTGTGAATGGGATTGTGCTTTTTATTTGGGTTTCTGTTTGTTTATTGTTCGTGTATTATTGTATAGGAATGCAACTGACTTTTGCTGGGAAAACTGGCTGACTACATGCAGAAGATTAAAACAAGATCCCTACCTATCCCCATACACAAAAATCAACTCTAAATGCATCAAAGACCTAAACATAAAACATCAAACTACAAGAACCTTAGAAAATGCAGGAGACACCCTTATGGAAATTGGAACTGGCAACCAATTCCTGATCAAAACCCCAAGTACCTATGCCGTAAGAGATAAGATAGACAAGTGGGACCTTATCAAACTGACAAGCTTTTGCAAAGCCAAAGAAACTATCGAGAGAGTGGGGAGACAGCCCACAGTCTGGGAAAAAATATTTTCCAACTGTATATCTGACTAAGGCCTAACATCTAGGATCTACAAGGAACTCAAAAGTGCCAAAGAAAATAACAAACAGCCCCATTATAAAGTGGGCAAAAGATATGAACAGACACTTCTCAAAAGAAGACATACAAGCAGCCAACAGATACATGAAAAAATGCTCAGCAATACTAGTCATCAAAGAAATGCAAATTAAAACCACACTGAGATACCACTTAACTCCAGTCAGGATAGCCATAATCAATAACTCAAAAAACAAACAAACAAAACGGATGCTGGAGGGGATGCAGCAAAAAGGAAACACTTCCACACTGTTGGTGGGAGTATAAACTAGGACAGCCTCTGTGAACAACAGTGTGGCAATTCCCAAAAGATCTAAAAACTGACCTCCCATACATCCCTGCAATCCCCCTACTGGGAACATACCTAGAGGAACCCAAATCACTCTGTGAAAATGATACCTGCACACGCATGGTTATCGCAGCATTGTTCACAACAGCAAAAACATGGAACCAACTGTGCTGCCCACCGAAAGAGGACTGGATAAAAAAATGTGGTACAGCCGGGCTCGGTGGCTCAGCCTATAATCCTGCACCTTGGGAGGCTGAGGTGAGTGGATCGCCTGAGCCTGCAGGTTTGAAACCCGCCTGGGCAACCTGGTGAGACCTCGTCTCTACAATAAATCAAAAAATCAGCCGGGTGTGTTAGCGTGAGCCTGTAGTTCCAGCTACTTGGAAGGCTGAGGCGGAAGGATCGTCGGAGCCCAGCAGGTTGAGGCTGCGGTGGCCGGGAGCGGCCACTGCACTCCAGTCTGGGCGACAGAGTGAGACTCCAACTCAAAAAAAAAAAAAAAAAGTGGTACATATACATGATGGAATATTACACAGCCATGCAGAAGGACGAAATTATGAATTTCACAGCAACTTGGATGGACTTAGCGGCTATAATACTGAGAGATCTATCACAGAAACAGAGAACTGAGTATCACATGTTCTCACTCATAAGTGGGCCTTGAACTATTGTAAAACTATAAGAAAGGGAATGGCAGTAGTGGGAAACTGCCAGGGAAGGAGGGCATACCTCATCAACAAGGGTACCTGTATAATGAACATTTGTGTACCTAATCCTGAATTGTATCCCACATATTTAAAATTAAAAAAAAAAAAATTGTGGCCATGATGCTCTTCTTTG
Organism: Tarsius wallacei; assembly: GCA_963574415.1. Lineage (NCBI taxonomy): Eukaryota > Metazoa > Chordata > Mammalia > Primates > Tarsiidae > Tarsius > Tarsius wallacei. Next base: position 25,973 of record CAUYQG010033378.1, on the reverse strand, counting down.
CTATCACAGGCTGAGATACCACTGCACACTTCATCATTAGGTGTTTCCCAATGTGTGTTTCTTTTCTGCAATACTCCCAAAGTTCCTTGAAAAGAAGAATATGTATGCCTACTTTATATTCATCAGAATATTGACCAGAACTTTGTGCTTAGAGTTTTTAAAAAATAATTGATGACTGATTAATAAGTGGAGTTATGACATTACAATAGCATACTCTTGGGCGGGCAAGGAAAGCCTGCCAGCAACTCTGAATTCACCCTTTCTGTGAGCTGAGTGTGCTTTTCACTTTCTCCATAGTCTCACATTTCTCATTATCAATAGAATGTCTATGTCCTAGAGTCTCCCACTGTAAAACATGAAGCCTTTACAAATTATACTGTAATGAGCTATCAAACTTTTGGGATAAGCACACCTTTGGAATGGTACTTAGGCTCAGTGAGAGGCACATGACCTAACAGGATGATGTGTTGCTGTGTGAAGTTGCCTCTCGCAGTGTAAGAAAGTTATGCACCAAACAAGGAAAACAGTTGGTGAAGTAGTTTTTAAATGCAATTCAACAGTAGACTTTGGAATTCAACATCTTAAAAAAAGATTGCTTGCTTATCAAACATTTAGTCATGTAATCCTTGTTTAAAGGTGTTTGAGACCACACGCTTGATATTTTTTCACGCCTGTATTTTGTGATCATGAACGTTATGTAGGAGAGAAGGAACCTTTTCTAATGTATTTCCTTTATACATAAAATAGTGCTGAAACACCTAAAAACAGTTATAGAAGATTTCAGTAGTCTTTGGATACATTTACCTTCTTTAGTTACTAAGTTTTTAGCATAAGTACTACGAAAGTAAGTATTGTGCATGTTTGAGCATTATTTTATAAAAACTCATTTTTCTGTAAGTTATGATACTCTACCATTTAAAGTATTCATTACAAGTAAAATATTAACCTTGGAGATGGAAAATAGGAAAAATTAAAATTACTGTTTTCTTGATGAAAGAAAACATCATTCTTTTCTAATCAAATAATTTTTCCAAATTCTGGAGAGGATACAAGAAGAATCAAACAGGTTTTCTTTATTACATAAATCTGAATATGGCTAGACAAAAATAAAAACACAAGTTAAACAAAAAGCATGAAGCGGAAATTTTAACTGATTCCTCACTTAAAGCTAATATTAATAATTTAAACAAAGTTTAGGGGAGTTTACATAAAGTTATTCTCAAATTATAACAGTTTCAAATTAATATATTTAAGTAAAAGACATTTTGTATTTTAAGTTTTACCACAGAGAATCAAAGACAATCAATTACAGACATAACTGGTTTTTAGTAATTTAAAAATAAAACATCAAGGAGCAGATGACAAAGAAAAATGTCAATTAATTATGAGTCTTAAAATAACTTAAATATATTCATTAAAGAGATATAACAAAGGCTGACTCCAAATGGGGAGAAAGTTCTTAGCACATACTGGCTGTTTTGCACCAAGGTCAACTTTATTTTGAAGTTAAAAAACGTGTATTCTTTCTCTTATTACAAAAGCTGAAATAAATATGTTCTAGCCCTCAAATGTGACTATTTGTGTTTTGGGGATAAAGGGAACTCTGCACCCTTATTTATGGCTTCTTATTTCTCTACAATAACCCCATTCAGGGAAATAAAAGGCGCATTTGTTTTACTGATTCCATCTAAGCACATTATAAAAGGCGAGATGACTGCCAGAAAATCTATACTTAAACTGCTGGAATGTAAGAGGACTGAGCAATCCCTTATAGAGCAGGCAGAGGTCAGACGTGACGCCCAGCCGATCCTCTTCAGGATCTGGAATAAGGACATCTGGTGACTTCTGAGACATTAGCAGAGCAGGGTTATGGGAAGGCTGCTATGGGGTAGACATTTCACTTTCTTGTGTACACGCAAAAAATTAACGATGTATGATCGTCAAAGACACAGTTAGAGAACTGAAGACGCAAAGGTGGAAAACACAACAAGGAAGCAGGACAGAAATGGTGAATAAGATGACTGAATTGTATTGTCATGGTTTAACATGCCTTATAGCACGTATATTTTTTATAGCAAGGAAATTAGGAAATTTAAGCAGTGCAGCACCATTTGGACTGTTTCATAGTCAATAACTGTAAGGAACTTTTTAACTGTTCCATTTGTTTATTAAATAAACGTATTTATTCTATGGGTTAGGACAATGAAAACAAACCACAAAATAATACGGGAACTCAAGCTCAGAAAACAGAATATTTGATTTTGAAATACACTTCATCATACGGAATCTCCCTCTGAATCTGACGATTGCAAAACCACTCAGTCCGTAGTTACAACATCGCCATTATGCTCCCTTGGTGAGGTAGAAATTAGGTAAATATTTGAGATGCAAATGGGAGTAGATATGATAAAAAACTGAAGCCAGTGCCTTGTATCCAGAGGATTTACAACTTTATCTGGGATAGAACAATATGAAGAACAAGTCCAAAAAGGAAAATGTAGCAGACAGCTCCTTTAATGAATATTCAACTATAAAACAACCTGGTTTTCCTTTTTAAAGAAGAAATTGCTTCTGCCAGCACACAAAACAGGAGGAGAACCTCCCTGTGATGTGTGATGACAGTTCGTCCTCCAGTCTCTGTAAGAGTCGGGCTAATTATTAATAAACTAGAGCAGAATTCAAGTTCCATTTTGTCATACAACCTTAGCAAAAGCTGCTCTATTCCACTGCTTTATTGGTTTGCTAGTCACAAAATTACCTTGGATGTTACTCATATGAGAGCTGCCTTATAATAAATTTTATTCCAGGTTAAATAAACTTTATCAAATTTTATTCTAGGTCATTTTATCAAAGTAAGTTTTATTTTAGATTACAAAAACGATTTCAGGATTAAATAGGGCAAGAGAACAAATACCACAAAGCCTTATACATGAATATTATGGATGATAAAACTATTTCAGCGCAGTTCTGACCATGAGTTTTAATAAAACAGACAAGTTGTTTACATAGCTGTGAGGCAGGTTATTGTTTTGTTGTTTCTGCATCTTAGTGCATCGTTCAGCATTTGATAGGAGATCAATCAATGTTCACTGAATAGCAAACTAGATGAGTAGAAATCTAGAAATATAAGCGGCTCTGAAATATTGCTGCTATTATATGTGGACAAGTTAAGACTAACATTCCTCCCTGAAGTTAAAATTGCCTTTATAATTGTATAAATAATAGACTTCATTATGTACCAGACATTTTACAAATAATATCTTTTTAAAACCCAACCTTGGCAAATAGACATCTTCTCATTTGACAAATTAGGGAAACTGAGACTCAGAAAAATTAAACAACTTGCTCAGTTACAGCCATGCAAGAAGAGGGGGTGGGGTTTAGAGTAAGTCCTGATCATTTGAAACTTTCTACAGCAGTCACTGCTGTTCTGAGTTTCTGATATTTGGAGACGAAAAGTGATGACACTAGTTCAGAAAAAAAATCCTACCTTTATTCTCATTGAGACTCTTAGACTAAGCAGATTTTTTTTTTTTTTTTTAAATCAGACTCACAGACCTGTGGGCAATGTTTTATGTAATTACTCCTTGAAATTATGGTAAGAAGTCAAATCCATTCACTGTTCGGGAAGTGTGTATTTCTTTACTGGCATACATAAAAATTAAAAATGGATGTATTTCTTCCAGCCTAACTAGAACATATGCTTATATTTTAAGAGGAGCAAAGGTGACAGACTGAATGTACAGTTACCGCACTGTGATGTTTGGCAACCTACTTGGGTGTCTCAGCAAAAGGAGAAGAGAGTGCGTCCCGTGCAGACAAGTCACGCAAACCCTAAAGAGAACCTGGGGCATTTCGTAGGAACCATCTGAGGCAAGGGGTCTCACTGCCAGGGCATCCCACAAACACCTCCAGAAGCAGGGTAGAAAGTCACTGCTGTGTCTTCTCCGTTTCTGATGTTTGGAGACAAAAAGTGGTGACAATGGTTCAGAAAAAGTACTCAGATTAAAAGGATTTAAAAAAATCAGACACATCTAACTGCAAAGAACTAGTAAAATGCAAAAACAATCTTTTTAAGGCATCTTGAGAGGGCAAGATCCTGAAGAAGGGTGTAGAGAAGTCTGCCTATATGCAACTGTTTTTCTCTTTATCTCCTTTGCCAATTTGGAAGCTGTTTCAGAGGCTGAGAAGTCACAGAGTAAATGGCAATTGAGAAGCAGGGAAGGTGAGAAGAGCTTTCAGGAACCTATTGATTGAGAAAATAAAAATGGGAGTTTAGGGCCCACCAAGGAGAGAGAACCTCTGAAAACACCTCAAGCATTTAGTCATAGAGAGGGCCACCCTAGGATAAGAACGAACCTGAGCCGGGCTCGGTGGCTCAGCCTGTAATCCCGCGCCTTGGGAGGCTGAGGTGAGTGGATTGCCTGAGCCTGCGGGTTCGAGACCCGCCTGGGCAGGTGAAACCTCATCTCTACAATAAATCAAAAAATCGGCCGGGCATGGTAGTGCGTGCCTGTAATTCCGGCTACTTGGAAGGCTGAGGCGGAAGGATCGCCGGAGCCCAGCAGGTCGAGGCTGTGGTGGCCGGGAGCGGCCACTGCACTCCAGTATGGGCGACAGAGTGAGACTCCAACTCAAAAAAAAAAAAAAAATGAACCTGAAACAGAACAGCCCTAACAAAGACTGAAAACTAGTTTGAAATAATCGCAACCTCATATTAGATTAAGGTGTTCTGCCCTTAGCCTAGCTTCCTAACAGAAACAAAAATAAATCCTATATAAGTTAAAAACATCACCCAGAGCCCATATTGTTTTTTTTTTTCATAAGCAAAGACAATATTCCATTAAGAATTTCTGGGCCTACCAGGAGACAGAAATAAGGAAAAGACAATAGGAATATGGCCTACAGATGACCTAAATACTGGAGTTATCAGGCACAAACTTCAGAATTTCACTAGAGATAGAGAATCTATAAGAATCAAATGAAAATTCTAGAACTAAAAATACATGACTCAACTAGAATACTTCTTCTGAAGCATTTCATAGTTTTTTACTATAAATGTATACACTAAAAAATAACTTACAATATAATAAAAAGTATTAAGCATTTAAGAAGAAATTTAACAATGTATGCTGAAAATTACAAGCAGACACTAAAGACCAAGATAGAGATATATACCATGTTCATAGACTAGAAAATTCAATATTTGTAAGATGTCACTTCTCTCCAAACCGATGAATAAATTGAACATAATTCCATTAAAAATACCAGCAGGCCCTTTTAGAAATGGAAATACCAATTCTAAAATTTCTATTAAAATGCAAAGGACTTAGAATGACCAGAATAATTTTGTGAAAAAAGAAGGCTGGATGTCTTCCACTATCAGATTTTAAGACTTATAAAGTTAGTCATAAATACAGTGTGGTATTGGCTTAAAGATAGATATACTTATCGTGGAACTAAAGAGAATAGAAATTCAAAAGACCAGTTGATTTTTGACAGAGGTGCCAAGGTAATTCAAAGAAAAGGGTAATCTTTTTAACAAACGCTGCTAGATTAACTGGATTTCCATTTTGAAAAACATGAAAATCCACCCCTGTGAATATATACACAAAATTACTTTAACTGGATCATAAACATAAATAAAATATATTGTGACTATCAAAAATATGAGGATTTTATGAACAGTTTTATGTTAATGAACTTGAATATTTGTAAATATGCACAAATTCCTAGAAAAATGCAACTTACAAAAGCTGCTCTTCAGAAGACATCATTAAGAAAACAAAAAGGCAGCCTACAAACTGGGAGAAAATTATTCAAAACATATACCTCTAACAAACAAAAGCGCATACATAATACACAAGCAAGCCTACAACTGAATTAGAAGCAAACAACTCAGCTGAAAAATGGGCAAGTTTTGAACACTTCATAAAAATGATATAACACCATATACCCATTCAATGGCTAAAACTAAAGACTGGAAATAACAAGTGTTGGCATTCAATAACAAGACTTATTATCCTTTTAAACTACAGTATAGCTCTCCCCTATCTTCTGGAGACATGACCCAAGACCCCCAGCAGATGCCTCAAACCTAGGATAACACTGAACCCCATATATATTGTGCAAGAATCTTTTTCCTTCCTCAATTTCACGGAGAGAAAAGTTGCTTACACCTAGATCTTAGTGACATCAGCTTAATTCCTTACTAAATCCAGACTCACCTTTTCACTTAAAGGAAGCACTCTAAGGTTTTTCTTTGGCCTACCCAAATTGCCAGCATCACTACTCTTGCACTTTGGGGCCATTGCTAAGGAAAATAAGGGTGACTTGAATCCAAGCACTGCAACAGGTGGACAAGCTATCTGATAACCTTGACTCATGGGCAGCAGATCCAGCGTGGATCTGCTGGGCAAAGGGCGGATTCACATCCCAGGTGGGACACAGCAGGCCAGTGTGAGATTTCATCACGCTATTCAGAACTTCTAGTCATTTAAAACCTATGAATTATTTCCAGAATTTTCCATTTAATGTGTTCGTACCTCAGTTGGCTGTAGGTAACGGAAACCATGGAAAGCGAAACCAAGGTTGGGGAGGCCACTATACAGAAAACATGCTCAATGACTGCAGATACAGATAGAGTAGAAGGTGAAAACATGAGATAATTCTTGGCTTATCATCCTTTTTCCAACTAAGCATGAGGCAAAGTCGTCAGCTGAGGAGGAAGCTGGTGGTTTAAAGAGGGAAAAGAATGAAATATTTGACGTACATTGGGAAAAGACAAAGTAACCAGAGAAAAGAAGGAAGGAGGCTGATCAACGGGCAGAGCCCATGCAGGTATGAGGTCGCACTTGTCCACCCAATCCTTAAGCCGCTGGGGGCAAGCATGGGAGAGATGCGTGTGAGAGTTCATCCACGGCTTGGGTTTTGCCAGGTAAGTGCTAGCAGTCAGGGATGAGAGCTGAGGATATTCGCAGAGGAACAACTTAAATGCCACTGTTTCTGAACATGCGTAGTCTTTAGGCTGTGAAGAGCCATGTTGGTGTATGGTACTAGTATAATGGCGGCAAAACGAAGCAATCCCTCAATTTAAGGCTGTACACAACGTACAGTGAAGATGCAAAAGTACTGAAAAGTTGCAGTGAGCAACTGAGATACAGCCAAAGCCTAATGATGAAATGCATTTATTCCAGACATTTCTTTTGAGGTTTAAAAACAATGTTGCCGTCTTCCAAATCAGCCTCTTTCCAGATCCAACATAGCTTTAGTGTCCTGGCCTCTTTCGCATGCTTTCTGACAGCCTCATACACAGAGACGCACACATATATACTGTAATGATATTGCAATAATATATATTATATATTTTACATATACTTCTAGCAGCTTCATATAAATCCATATATATCCACATATGCATAATATATAAGCGCGCACGCACACACACACACACACAGGGTGCCAAAAAAATGTATACACATCTTAAGAAAGAAAAAAAAAACCCAAAATTGTAATGCTCGATATGAATACGAGTCCGTTTGACTTCTGCTATCACAAAAGGTGCTCAAAGTGGTGACCATCAGCATCCAGACCCTTCTGATGACGACTCACATCTCTTAGGATGCACAGACACTTTTTTGGCATCCCTGGGTGTGTGTGTGTGTGTGTGTAGACACATACCCTTTTCTCCCCTGGGTGTGTGTGTGTGTGTGTGTGTGTGTGTGTGTTTGTGTAGACACATACTCTTTTCTCCCCTGGGTACTGCGACTCCTCGCTCTATTTCTGGACCATCTCTAGGACACCACGATCTCGCCCACCTCTTCCCCCCTTTGGCTTTGACATACACGCACGCCCCGGGGCTCCTCCAGCTTTCTTTCCAACACCTGCCACCAAGATCATCACGAGGTTTTAGCAAAAAGAAAAAAAAAAACCAGAATGCCCTGACACGGCAACCCTGGGCTATCCTCCTTGCACCCCCGTGGCCCCGCTCGGCTTCTCTCCGAGCACCTCTGGGAAAACCCGCGCCACTCTCCCCCGGCCTCCACCCGGGCTGCTTCCATGGAGGCTGCGGACTGCGACGGGCCCCGACATCCAGACCCAAGGGTCTGCCAGGGCTGAAGCCAGTTTCTGGCAGAACAGAGCCCCCTGCACGGCAGACACTTAAAAAAAAAAAGAGTCTAACGCGAAACGGGGGTGGGGGGTGGGACACGGATGCACACGGTTCTCATCTCCGCAGCCCCCTCGGGGGTCTCCACGCCGCGCCCGCGAACACAGCAGGGCCGGAGCCCTGGCGCGAGCGGCCCGGCCCGTCGCTTCCAGGCGGGAACGTGGGAGACAGGGGCCGCGTGTTTCCTGGGGACACGTGTGCCCGCGCGGCCTTCCTTCAACCAGCCACTCGGAACCGAGGCCAGGCCACACCACCGACGGCGGGACGCGCCATCGTGGACGGATCACAACAAAGGCGGCTCCAAGCGACTCCTTGCGAGAATCACAGCTCAAAAATAAAGGAAAAAAAAAAAAAAGCCGGAAGACGCGCTCCCTTAAGTCACATGTGCGCCGCTGTGCCCGAGTGACATCTTTTTTCCTGGCGACCCCGCCATCCCCCAACAGACGCCCACGGGCAAGACGGGTGGGTCCACTCGGGGCAGAACCGTTTCCGGAAGTCGCCGAGGGGAAGGCGGGGTCCGTCCCGCCCGGGGACCGCGCCCGACGCGCGCCGGGATCGCTGAAGACGAAAAGGAAAACGCAGCTCGTTTCCACCCCTACGCCATTGCCTTTCCACAGATTTCCAGAAGCCTGACTCACAGCCAGAAACCCAAACCCGCGGGCGGGAGTTACAACCCCACAACACCCCAATTTCAGCCGCGCGGGGGCCGGCAGACGCGCAAAGAGGACGCGAGACGCTGACGGCGTCCACGTCTCCGCAGTGCGCAAGCGCGCGGCGAGGGCTTGCCCACTCGCGCTCCCGCCAAGACGAGGCGCGCGCACCAGCTCCGGCGCCGGCCAGCCGGCGGCGGCCGGGGCTTCCGCCCCGAGGCCCGACGTTCGCCGTTCGGTTCCGGCTCTAGCCCCGCCCACCGGCGGGAGCCCTCCCGCTGGCTTAATATCCGGGACCTGAAGCTGGCGCCGGCGCGCATTTCCGGCGACGAGCCCGAAGGAAGGGATCCGGTGACGCCTCTTCCCGTCTCCCCAGCGGCCGGGGCTTTGGCTCTCGGTGCGGCAGCGCCATCTGGTGCCCAGTCTCCCGCCGCCCGCGGAGGGGGCGCGCGCGCCCTTCTCTCGGAACTTTCCAGAGAAACCGCGGCCCCCGGGCTTTCCCCTTTCCCGCCCCGGAGGGGGCGGAACGGGAGCCTCCGCCCCGCCGAGTTCCCGCGCGGGAGGCACTTTGCCGCGACTCCAGCGGAAGCTGCTTGCCGTGGAGAGGAAGCTGCCTTTCTTGAGTTTTAAGCGGGGAGATGCCGGTTTCGTCTTTGGTTTCTGTTCCTGGCGCCTCATTCCAGGGCCGCTTCCAGGCATCCCTGCGTCCGTTCTTTGAGGACTGGGATCCTCGGTTTCTCGCGGCTCCGAGTGCACTCTCAAAGCTTTTGTTCCTTCCACCGACCAAGGTGGTGTTGAAAAGGCGGCGGGAACCCCCGGGGACGTAGAGAGCTTAGTTGGCTAAAAACGGGCTCGGGATATTTCGGAAAGGTCAGACACGCCCGGCAACCTAGGTTTGTTTGCGCGGCGTGTTTCTTTAAGGTAAGCGAGGGGGGAGAAGTCATTCCCCCCAAAGTTAGCAAGAGTCGACATAAAGGCCCCCCCACCCCCTCCCCCAGTAATAAGTTCTTGCTTCTGGCAGCCCGCAGGCCCGGTGAAAGTTTCTGTGTTCAGGGCTTCGCTGTTTTGGGTATGAAAACACACAGGGAAAGAATCCTTTTATTAGCTTCGACCACTCCAGTGGTCTCGAACTCAGAATCCTCCAGAAGAATCCGCCCGAAACCAGACGGCTGGGCCTCGGACCGAGGTCGTCACGGGGAGGGGAGGCTGGAGGGTCGCAGCTGGAATAAGGTCTCGGGTGATGGGGATGCCCGTCGAGACCAGGTGATGCTAAGGATGGACAAGGGAGAAGCCTTGGGAAGGGACCAGCTAGGGCCCAGGACCAGGAGAGAGGTCCAGGAGGGAACGCTCACACCTTCAAGCAGCCCGTTCCTGTAACTCTTCAGGGCGTGATCATGGGGTAGAGGGTGCTGTCATACCAAGCATACTAAGTATTTCGAGTGTTAGGAAATCGTTTCTGTTCTTCACATCAGCTGTTAAAAAACAGTAAGTCAGAAGTGACTCGAGTTAAGGACGGGATAGTTTCAACGGGCATTTGATTTTACCCTGTGGGAGATGCTGATTTTTTTCAGTCTCCTCTTGCCCCGGGTTCCTTTGTTTCACTAAATGCTTTACCCCCAGCCTACTCCCACCCTCCGCCCCTTGCTGCACCGCGCTTGCACTTGTGAACACGATCGTCTCCAAGCTTGTTGACGTCATCTTTCTAGCAGGCCTTTTTTCGAGTTAATTCTGTCAGATTTTGATTAGACCACAACGTTGATTGGCCCTGACAGTGAATAAAATGCACTGCACGCTATAACTTTTATCCTCGTTCCTAGCAGAAATACAAATATTGTTAGATAGATTTCTTCTTTTCGTGACCGAAGTTATGTTCGTAGCCGAAATTATTTCTAAAACCGATAAAAAAACTTTGGAATGTTTGCTCAAGTGAGTAACTACTATGAAAATAACTGCTACACCCTTGATTTAGCAATTTATCTAAAAATCCATAAAGACAACTGAAATGTTGCTTTTGTGCTGATTCAGTAAGGTGTCCGTTCATCAAAAGCTGTTTTGATAACTTCCCTGAAATGATGAAATGAATGGCTTCACTGTGAGCTTTGAGGAATGAATCTATGCTGTTTGAAAGTATAAGTAGTTAAGTTACATCAGATCAATGAGACTGTACCTTATATGTGTTCATAAAAATAAATATTGATCTCACACTTATTTGTTTCTTTCTGTATATTTTAGGTCCATCCACTTGACTGTTTATTTCTATGTCACACCAGGTTCCCTGAATCAGAGTGACTAAAGCAAGTTCATGGGCTTTGAGGGTCCTTTTGGAAGTATACAAGCCTGATTTTTTGTACTTACATGTGAATAAGCCCAATTTCCCAGACTCATTCTTAGTAGTAGCCTCCTGAGTGAGTTACTTAGGTTTGCTAAATTTGGTATTCATACACTAAAAATACTGCATTACCACAAATAACTGAGGATTCTCCTGATTCAGTGCTCCATTAGATCGTCTGGTGCCACCAAGTCTTGGCAACTTTGCAGACTCTTGCTCTGCTTACACACATGCAGGCGTTTGGAATTCTCATGATACTCAAGAAGGTTATTTTCCTGCCAGTTTATCACCAGTGTTACATTAAGATGTTAACTATTTTTGATCATTGCTATTTTTCCACTTACTACTACTTTTAGAATTTTGTGAGGTTTTACGTTTGTGCATTTTTTTTTAATAGTTTTGTAATTGCTGGGTGCTATAATTTGGCTGTTATTTTCTACTCAGTTTAAAAAAAATCATTAAGGAGTATTTTGTTCACTGGACTTCAGTTCCGCCCTTCCCTCCTTCTAACCTGAATGAGTCTTCATTAAAAACAAACAAAAAAACAGGATAACTGCCCTAAAACCATAGTTGCCATAATAGGTTGAGGGTCTTGTACTTGAGTAATCATTGATCAATCTTTTAAACCAAGGAAAGAAAGGTGCGTGTTTTGAGCCTCATTTTAAACCCACCTTGTAATGAATTCACTGATGAGTTGGGGAGATGTGATGTAAAGCACAAAACTCTAGTTAGTAATGCCACCTGATGAATCTGGGGTGCGTTACTGTTGTAGTTTGGTTGGTTTGACCCCTTTAAATCTCATGTTGAAATGTGATCTGCAAAACGGGAGGTAGGGCCTAAAGGGAGGTGTTTAGAGGGAGCCTTCATGAATAGCTTGGTGCCATCCTTTGGGCGATGAGTGGGAGCTGGTGGCTAGATTGCGCCTGGTGTCCCCCTCCCCTCTTTCCTGCCTCTTTCTTGCCAAGTCGTCCCTGCACGTTTTGGTTCCCCTTTCTGTTCTGCTGTGAGTGGAAAGCAGCCTGAGGCCCTTGCCAGAAGTGGGTGCGGTGCCATGCTTCTTGTCCCGCCTGCAGATCTGTGAGCCACGTAAACCTCTTTTCTTTATAAAGTACTCAGCCTCCGGTGTTCCTTTATAGCAGAACAAATGGACTAAGACAATTACTAAAACCTATTTTGATGACCAAAAGTAATTAGGAATTTATGACATTTATTTACTCATTATGGTTATTAGCATTACCTTTTCTTGTGGCTGATTTTGTGTCAAGAAGAATGCTGATGTTATAGTTTCAGCAGGAGATTGGTATGGTTTGATATAATAATTAGATTAGGATTCTAGGGTGAGATTCACTTTCAAAAGTAATTTCGATTATTAATTACATTTGGGTCCCCATTCTGATTTTTTTGGCTTTCATCTTATTTTCTAAGAACATATTATGCATAGTAAATAGATGTGTAAAAACGTGTGTGGGAATAAGCATTTCTCCAGGGAGAAATGAGAACTACATTGCCTCAGCTATTGCAGGTGTGGTTATAGATACCTTCTTAGCAGTATTATTTTTGCCATATTCTATGGACTTATTCATACTTTTTATTAAGCCTTACAGTACAGATGCTCATATTTTGACTAAGTAGTGGGCCAATTTTTCTACTCTTTGTACACTGGCGATGTATCATTTGTTTGTCAGTTAAATCTTTGTAGCCTTCAAATGGCATTATAATAGTGTTTGAGTTATAGTTCCAGACTTTCGCAGTCTTTTGGCTTGTTACATTTTAAATCTCAAACTACCTATCATTTTCTACTAAGTTATTCTTTGGAAATAAATTTGAGTTATTCTGCTGTACTCATTTTAATGGCCATGCTCCCTTACAGTGAGCTAAATGTATTATTGTGTGGTCAGATTCATAACATTTCTTATTTCTGATCAATTTAAATAGAAGACAAATGCAATGCACTTGTTCCTTTTTATATTCAATTCATGCATACCTTTTATTAACGATTTTAAAGTGAGAGAACTGATGCAGATCATATGTTTTTGTAACAGCACAGTTAACCATATTTTAGAGGTATAATAGTTAAAATAGAGCAATTCTTATATAAGGAGGGACAGCATCAATTAAATAAAATACCCAGGAAGTATAATTCTTTTAGCCTCCTAATTTGGCAGTAAATCTCAAAATGTAATATGGATCAAAATGGTTTGGCCCCAACTCCATAGGAGTCTGACTTAGAGGGATGTAGTTCCACCATGTGTTTCTTGAAGGCAGTAATGATGGCAAGGATTCTACAACAGCAGTCCTCAAACTTTGTTTTATATCAGGGGTCACACAAAGGGCTTGTGACTCTCATTTACCATATTTGTGCCCTTATGCAAGTTACCTAGCCTTCTGTGCTTCAGAATCCTCCTCTGCAGAGTAGCAGTGTAACAATAATGCCTTCTTTATAGGGTTATTGTGACAATTATGCGAGTTAATATGTGGAATGTGCCTGGTACTATGTATAGCAGTGAATAAATATCTGCTATTATTATTGCTAATAGTGCGTCACTGTGAAGGAAAGTTATCTAGTGTGTATCAAGTTTCTTGCTGTGTCTTAAGAATTTCTGTTAGGCATGTTGAAGATGCAAATGCATTATCTCACTTATTTGTCATACCCTTTCAATAAGTTAGATGTTGTCATACCTCATTTTACAGATTGGAAAAGGGAGGTCCAGAGAGGCTGAGCTGGCAGGGTGTGGCAAGAAAAGGGTTAGAGTTAGAAATTCTTCAGAGAGAAAAGTGAAGTAATTTTCCCATAAATACTGGGATTGGGATCAAAATTATGTGTAGTTTATTCCAAAGACCCTCCTAGTGGTGTGCAAATTTTAAGTGTGCAAACTTTAAAAGTGTCCCTGGGTTTTCCTAGATTCATCTCAGTAGGCCTGTGATGGGCCCAGAAAACTGCATCATACAAGAACCTTCAGGGAATTCTGAGGCTGGTGGTGTGAGGACCACCATTTCAGAAACTCTGCACTAGGTCATGTTCTGAGATAATTAAGAAAAGATGTAAGTAGTCATAAAAGGTCTCACAAAAACTAGAACCTAGGTGTCCTCTTATTCCTTGCTCTTTCTCACATCAGAAACCTCAGACCGAGTTTTCTCTTAGCCCAGCGTCACATCAGCCAAGTTCATTTCAGCTATTCATCTAACTCCCCCTGGGCTTCAGTGAAGCTCTGCAGGGAAGAGGCTTGGTTATTTTTCATCAGAGGCCAGACCAGCAGAGGAACGGAGGGCCCCCCGATTGGCTGCATGAACTTTTCTTGAAATTTCTGGAAAAGAAGAGAGTGGCCCTATTAGGTGTAAGCCTCTTTTATTCTGAAATGTTGTAGTTGGAAAGTTGTTAATTACAAATGTCAATGCTCTGGGTAAATTATTGTAAAGTACTGTTCTTTAAGTTGCTGATATCCTAAACAGTTGTTCCTCTATTGTCTGACCTAAGCCACAGTCAGCATTTTTTTAGAGGATGGATGGTTATCTAATGGAAAGAACAAACAACTTGGAGTCAGGAAATACTGGTTGAGTGCTGTCCTGCTATCCACTAGTTAAGTGAACCTGGACAAGTCCCTCCAAATTCCAATTTCTTCACTTAAAAAATTGAGAGAGTATTAGTACTTCACATCAGTGTTGTAAGAATTATTAAATAATTTAGGTAAAAGGACAGTTTTCTATCTGTTCTATGATGTTTAATCTTTAGTATTAGATCAATTTTTTTACAATCTGAATCAGTTGTATTATTTATTCCTAGAGCCCCAAATTTGAAGATAATCATATACTTTCTTTAGAAACATAAATGAAAGCATGGCTATGGTGCTTTCATAGACAGGGCTCTTTGCTTGTGAAACAAGGACCGGCAAAATAGTAACACATGAAGGTTAATGCTGTCTCGTTTGCTGTTAAGACTCACATTTTGAGTGAGAACATGTGGTACTCAGTTCTTGGGGGGCAGGGGACACATAACATCAAAAAGGGTACCTGATCTCAAACCAGGCAAAGTGGGGACCAAAGAGAGGCCCAAAGTTTACCTGTACAATGTCCACTTATGTACCTAATCCTGAATTGTACCCCACATCTTACCAATAAAATATATATTAAAGAAAAGACTCACATTTTGCATAATGTAAAGGACTTTCAATATATGAGATTTCTGATGGAGAGATTCACAAGGCAATATAAAATCATGATGGTATTTAATTTTTCTTTGGGATAATAGTGTTTAGATAGTTATAAAGAATGCTTTTTATGTTCATTCCTTTCCTTCCTGCCTCTCTTGTTTTTCTCTTCCTTGCTCATATTTCTCACATATGTATTCTCATTCTAGAGCTAAACTTACTTATAAAAAGCATTTTAAACATTTTGGGTTTATGGTACATCTACCAACTTCTCTCACAGGCTTAAGTTATTTTTCTGATAATGCCTTAGAAACTTAGGGAGGGCTCTAATTCATTCTGGCAAAGAAGAACTACACATTTTTACTTGAAGTAGATACATTTGGTAATTCACTAAGTTGGAAAGGGAAACATCCAATCAACATCATTCCACCTCTCATTCAGGTCTGTAGGGCATCATGAGTGCACTAAATTAACATGAGACGAGATACATTGTGTAAAGAAATCCTTACTGTTGCTCCTTTAACCCTTTGTATCAGAACATTCTGTCTCCCCTCCTTCCCCCTCTCCTCTTCTCCACCCTTCTTCTCCTTGTCCCTGTTCTACTTTTTTTATTTAGGATAATACAGGATGTTGCTTTTTTAGAAGCTTAATTGAGCCAAATTTGATTTTTTTAAAAAATTCAAACTTCACCCAGACATTTTAATGACTCATGCTTATTTCCTAGAAATGATTATTTCCAAATAGCATAATCTATACAAATTTTGGGGAAAAAAATCTTTTGAATTTTCAGATGGTATTGCAACTATGAGTTTAATGATCTTCAGGAAAATTGTTGCTCACTTTTAAAAAATGAAGAATTTACATTCTTTAGTATTTTATTATCTACTCTATTCCTTTCAGTTCAGCAATTGTATCTTACTTGTCTCTATAATTCTAGTGCTAGCATTGTGCCTGTTATATAGAAGGTACTCTGTAAATGTTTTTTGAACTATTTTTATTCTTTACTGAAAACTCAAAATGGGAAACTTCTGAAAAGGTGTTACTTTTGTAAAAATGATTTAATCCGTTCTCCCCCACCTGCACCACTCTTTCAGCTCTCTGGAGGAATTAAAGTAAGCCAAGGTATACGTCCTTGTTAAGAGGTGGGGTTGTAAGAAGCAGGTAGGTGTAACTGTTTTCTCCAGAAAATGCAGAGAGTTAGTAAGAATGAGATGTGGACATGGCTGTGGTCCCTAGATTAAAGGGATTTTAGCATTGGGAGAATTTCCTTTTCTTTGGGTCACAGCATTTTCAAGTGTGGATAATAGAGAAACACAAGCTGGCATGTAATTTAAACTAATAAACATGCTATTTTATGAGAATAAAAACCCTAAGCTTTAAAAAAGCCAAATATAGTACAGAATCACTCTGTAATAAAGGATGAAATACATTTCATTTATGGAACAGAAACAAAGGAGAACTTTAAGACGAAAAAAAGTGTTTCCAAATTCTCACATTTTTTCACTGATAATCTTTCTACTACTTGCTGATTCTGTGACTTTGTTCCAGATACTTACCTCTCTATGCTTTAGTTTTCTTATCTATAAATTAGGGGTGGTAATAATGCCTCACAAGTTGTTAGGGTTAAATGAGTCTGTAATTTTAAAACATAAAAGTACCTGAAAAATATTAGGGACAGGAAATGTTTATTAAATAAATAAAACTTTAAAAGAACTATCCTTACTAAAGCACATTTATATATTTTCTTTTAAAATGTAGCCCTGTTGGTAAAATATTTGTTCCCAGTTTGCTTTTAACTATTTATGTTTATCTCTTGAAATTAAAAAATAATACTAGTTTATATGGTAGAAAGGAGGAGAAAGAGGGATAGATCTAAAAATGAAAAGACATGAAAGAAAAGGAATTACTAAATTTTACTTAATAAAAAGGGCAAAAACTTTGATCTTGCTTGTACATAATGTTACACTGGTTCTTCACACTTTCTGGTTTATATTATGCCATCTGACTTAATAGGGTCTGAAAATGATTATAAATAAAACGTGACTCCCATGTGAGTCTAAACATTTAGTCTGACAAAATAAAATGATTGTAGTAATACTCAATCTAAGCACAGAATTAACTCAATATTAGAGTTTTATTTTTAGTTGTTATTAACTTCAGATTCAGTGGCATCCCTTTCTAACCAAGTCACTCATGTAGAAATTAGTACATATCCTAAGGTTTGGAGACAATACAACGTTAAAATAGTTGACTTTTCAATGTAGTGTTCTTGGGCACATGATAGAAATGTTTATAATTTTTAACAAATCTGTCATTTAAATTACCTGTTTCCCAGAAAAAATAATATGTTTATACGATTAGCAAAGACTGCTGAGTTTCTTCATTTGCTCTCTGTTTCAATAGATTAGAGAAAAGGTTTGAAAAATATTTTTGAAGACTTTAAGATAATTATTTTCTAAACTACATTAACCTGTTACATTTGTTACAATCTTTCTAATGTTATGTTTGGCTTTCCCAAAAGTATCACCCATTTTACTCAACCAAAAGAAGTTCAATTTAAACACAAAACAGAAAATTCAGATACATTTTAGTTTGAATACAACAGTAGTAAAGTGAAGTTGGAGAACAGAGATGTTAAGGGGTCTCAGAACTTTATATACTTTATGTTCTGGACTGAATGTTTATGTCCTTCCAAAATTCATATGTGGGAGCCCTAACCCCCAATGTGATAATATTAGGAGTGGAGATCTTTGGGAGGTAATTAGGTTTAGATGCAGTCATGAGGGTGGAGCCCTCATTATGGTATTAGTGCCCTTATAACAGGAAGAAGATACACCAGAACTTCTCCTCTGCCATGTCTGCCATGTGAGGATATAGCAAGAAGGTGGCCATTTGTGAGCTAGGAGGAGGGCTCTCACCTAGAACTGAATCTGCCGGAATATGATCTTGGATTTTCCAGCCTTCAAAACTGTGAAATATGTATGTCTGTTGTTTAAGCCTCGTAGCCTATGGTATTTTGTTTTAGCAACTTGAGCTGACTATGATATTTGGATTTTCAGGTTCTAAGAGCTTAATATGAAATAAAGTGTGATTGGCATGGTATTTTTCCAAGGATAGCGTATGTTTTTAACCTATGACTGTACACACAGCTTACATCACACCATTGCCTTACCGTTATGAATGGGATGTTAAATATTAGTTCGTAGCTTTAAACAGGTTTTTTAAAATTTCTAATGGAACTTCAGCTTAATTTGAAAACTTAAATTCATTGGTCTTAGTTTAAACATTTTAAGCCAAATTGTCCTTACAGACTGCTGCAAAACATAATATCCCAAGAAAGCAGAGGAACTATTTTGAAAGGAAAAAAGCCTACCCAAAAAAGGTCTGGGTTTGTTTGTATTTTCCCCTTTTCCACAGAGACTAGGATGGCAACAACCATGGGAAATGCCATCTCAAAATGTGGGAAGAATGGACATAATCAGTCTTGCAAACCATAGGTCACAATAAATGGGCCCTTTCAGGCACCATAAACATTGTTGCCAAATGACTGTGAATGGGTCTTGGCAGCCACAGCCCAGAGAAAATCAACCACTTTTGAGAATGTATAACTAAATAATTTATTTGTAAGCACATACGCTAGCTACATTTTAAAATTCTTAAAACATCTCATTGCCATCTTTAATTTTAAAATATTTCAGAGTCAGTAATATTATCAGGTAAATTTCAGATATTTGTTGTTATGCTTTGGTTAGACTGAAAGGATTTGCAGACACACAAAACCAGAGCCCTTCAAATAAAGCCTCACATAACTAAATGCAATCTTGTGTTTGGTTTGCCTTCTTTCCATCTCTCTTTATTCTGCAATGTGTTGACAATGGCTAAATAGACTTACATTCTTTGGACTGATCACATAATTTTTCATGCCTTGTGTGCAGGCATTAATAAGCTTTAGAAATGTATAATACCTCTTAGAGGCCACTGCTGCCAACATTGCACTAAAAAAGGTTTAAGAATCTTGTCTTTCTGTTACCTCCTTAACTTTTTCATTTCTCTTAGTTTGCTATAAAGTTTATACATTTATAAAGTTACTAATATAACTTGGAAGGATTTTTTCATTTTTGTTCTGGATTTCTAACTGATAGATGTTGTATATGAAGATGAGATTCTGACTTGTTGATCTATTTTCTTTGTATTAAAACAAAAGTACAGCATTTATGTAGGGTTTTAAAAGTTTGTAAAAAACATGATTGTTTTGTTTTCAGGGGTCAGACTGATAAAAGTCATTTGCTTGGATCCTTTTATTCTTTTCATTTTGTAGCTGTTTACTTATAAATTGGAGATCTTTAACCCTGACAGACTCTATGTATTATCCCCGTGATCACTGCTAGACATACTCTACCTTCTTATTTTCTAGTTGTGTTACTTAAAAATGTTTCATTTTCTCCATCGTTTTTCTTGTCTTTTTAAAATGTGTTTGTGAGTAACGTTAGATGTGTGTTACAAATTGGATTTTAGAATCTGTGCCAGTATACCTGAAATTCTTTACTGTCTCTGCCAGTGTATCAAGTTTAATGCCATGAATAGCCATGTATAACTTCAGTCTACTCTTCATTTTAAATCCTCCTAAATGAGTTGCTTTGTAGAGCTACTTGCTAATCCCTTGAAATCCAAAGATATAAAAAATATTATACTGTAACACTTTGTACAACACAGAAATAATTTACAGCATCAAACAATTCCAAAGATGTCATGATTTAATAATAACCTCACTCCAGGGCCAATATTGTACCACACGATATGACTAATGTGATGCCATTTTTTTTTTCTGCTTAAACTATAGCCACAAGTTGAAAAGTAGCACATTTTGGCTTTCAGTTTTCTTAACCTGAAAGAACTGGTCATCTTTTCCAACTTTATAAGCTTATTATTTCACTTCAAGTTTTTCAAGATAATAATATCTGAGATAGCATTTTTCATTGCTATCTGAGGATAATGGATGAGTGATATTCTTGAATGTTGCTTGGTTCTGAACCTAATTTAAATGGTTTCTTATTCAGACAATACTGAAATATGGAAGCAAAAAAGAATCCAAATAGCTAAAGCAATTAGCAAAAAGAACAAAACCGGAGCTATCAAACTCCCAGACTTCAAACTTTACTGCAAGACTACAGTAACCAAAACAGCATGGTACTGGTACAAAAATAATAAATGACCAATAGAACAGAGACTCTGGAAATAAAACCACAGACCTTCAGCCAATTCATCTGACAAAACTGACAAAAACAAACATTGGGGAAAGAAAACCATATTTTAGCAAATGGTGTTGGAAAATTGGCTAACCCCATGCAGAAGAATGAAACTGGACCCCAACCTGTAATAATATACAAAAATTAATTCAAAATGGGTCAATAACTTAAACGTGAATCCTCAAAGTAAAAGAATCTTAAAAGATAACTTAGGGAACACCCTCCTGGACATCAGAGTAAGCAAGTAATTCATGGCCAAATTCTCAAAGCAAATACAGTAAAATCTAAAATTTACAGGTGGGATTTATCTAAAAAGGTTTGCACAACAAAAGAAACCTTCAAGAGAGTAAAGAGACAACCTACAGAATGGGAAAAAAATATTTGCAAGCTATGCATTCAACAAAGGCCTAATTTCCAGGATCTGTAATGAACTTAAATTGACAGGAAGAAAAACAAAACTAACAACCCTGTTAAAAAGTGGGCAAAGGACATGAACAGAAACTTCTCAAAGGAAGATATCCAAGCATCCAACAAACAAGAAAAAATATTCAACTTCACTAATCATCAGAGAAGTGCGAGTCAAAACTACAATGAGATACCATCTCATACCTGTCAAGTTGGCTATCATTAAAGTGTCAACAAACAACAGGTGTTGGTGAATTTGAGGAGAAGAGGAATGCTTCTACACTGTTGGTGGAAAGGTGAGCTAGTTCAGCCTTTGTGAAAGCAGTGTGGAGAATTCTCAAAGAACTAAAAATAGAGATAATATGTGACCTAGCAATCCCAGTTCTGGGAATATACCCAGAACATAAATTGGTCTACCCAAAAGACACCTGCCCTTGTATGTTTATTGCAGCACTATTCACAATAGCAAAAACATGGAACACACCTGGATGCCCAGCGAGAGTGGACTGGATACAGAAATGTGGTACATATACACAATGGAATACTATGCAGCCATAAAGAAAAACAAAATTATATTTGCAGAAACACGGATGCAGCTGGAGACCATCCATCATTCTAAGTGAACTACCACAGAAACAAAAACTGAATTCTGCATGTTCCTACTCCTAAATGGGCCCTAAACAGTGGCCATGAGAGCATAAAGGCAGGAATGACAGACACTGGGCACTGCTAAAGGAGTGAGAGAAGGGGGATAAGGAATATATAACCACCCATTGGGTACCATGTCTACCGAAAAAAGGGGAGAGGGCTAACTAGAAGCCTAAACCTTGCCTTTGTGTGATATACTTATGTAGTAAATCTTCATATGTGCCCCCGACTCTAAAATAAAAATATAAAAGTTCTCATTTTCTTATGAGTTATAGATCCAGTGTCAGTATTATTTTTATATATGTAAACAGCAACACTTAAGTATATGAGATACAAATCTATAAAATACAAAATCATATCTTCACATTTATTTTAGCTATTTACTGCCTTTTTTTAACTGAAAAAGTTTATTATCTATAATTTTCTTCATGGCCATGTCCTCAGAGGACTCTGAATATCTGTTCATTCTCCAATCTGGCTGCTTGCGTCTCTTTGCCTATATGACCTTATTCACACTTTTTTCTTTGTCTGGAATAACCTTCTTTCATTCCCAAGTGCTCAACACTTAAGCCCAAATCAAATGACACTTCATTTATGAAGCCTTCCTAGGTTCTCCACAAACAGTAAGTCTCTTTTTCTTCTGAAATTATATAGTACTTTATATATACTTTTAATTTTGCATACCATTAATTAGGTACATTTCAAAAATTTACAAAACACCAACTTTTCAAGGTTGAGATATCCTGTTTTATTCATTGTTGTGTGCCCTAGGATACCAAGTAACTTATCAATATAGGTTTGTTAAATAAACAGTGTGTATAGCAAAACAAATGTTAATTTTAGGAATAAAAGGATGAATTTATCTAAGTTGTCTCATTTAAAAAAGTTTTACAAATACATAATATAATAAAAATGTAAATTAATAATTATAAGCAAAAGTATATATGTTACAGAGAATTTCCTAGCATGATAGTTGAGAGAATAAAGGAAAAAGATTGAAAGGAAAGAAACCCTTGCCACCAAGCTATAATTACATTTAGCATAAGTTGTTGGAGAATCTAAGAATGAATGTGGTGGTAAAATACTATTAAGGTTATTTTGCTAAGGTAGTTTCTTTTTTTATTAGCAGCTTTGTTGCTTTTAGTCACATTTTTTTTAAATGTTAGTTTCTTTTTTTAACTTTTAGTTTCAAAATGGCAGCGTAGACACAAGCAGGTTTCACTCCCCCATTTCCCCAGAGAACAAGAAACAATTATACAGCACCAAGATTATCACCAGTGATGTCCCAAAACTCATATGAGGATGAGTCAGTTCCTGGAGTCACAGAGAAGTGAAAAAATTCTGGGCAAATGATAAAAGAATAAAATTATTTTATATGTATATATATTTTATATGTGTATGTATGTATATAGAGATTTTTTTTTTGAAAGTAGGATTTATTGAGAGGACAGAAAAGCTCCCAGAGTTGGAGGGGGCCTGAGGCGGTTGCCCTATAATGAATTTTTATGTACATATAATGTATGTATATGACTTGAGACAACCAAAAGTCAAGATGTAGGAGGGATGGAGTGTAGAGTGTTTTTCAGTTTTTTGTTTTAATTCTTTTGTGATCTAATATAAGTTGTCATCTATTTAAAATAATTTGTTATAAGATATTTTTTGTAAGCCTCATGGTAACCACAGTGCAAAAATATATGGTGGATGTGCTAAAAATAAAAAGCAACAAATTGAAATATACTACCAGAAAAAAAAAATCACTTAACTACAAAGGATGAAAATAAAAAAGGAAGAAAGAGAGAGTTACACAACAACCAGGAAACAAACACCAAAATGGCAGTAGGAAGTCCTTACTTAATAACAGTGTAAATGGACTTATTTCTCCAATTAAAAGATGTAGAATGGCTGAGTGGATAAAGAAACAAGACTGAACTATATACTGCCTATAAGAAACCTCACCCACCACTAAAGTCAAACACAGACTGAAAGTGAAGTGATTGGAGAAGATATTCCATGCATGTAGAAACAAAAAATAGAAGTGGGCATAGCCATACTTATGTCAGAGAAACACTACAAGTCAAAAACTGTAAAAAGAGACCAAGAATGTAACTAATGTAGTCAATAAAGAAAGAGAATATAGCCATTATAAATATGTACCCAACACTAAATCACCCAAGTATATAAAGCAAACATTAATAGCTCTAAAGGGAGATATAGACTGCAACACCATAGTAGTAGGGGACTTCAAGCCCCTCCCAGTAATGAACAGACTATCTAAATGGAACATCAGCAAAGAAACAGTGGAGTTAAACTGTACACTAAATCAAATAGGCCTACCTTACTTTTACAGAATATTGTACCCAATGTTGCAGAATACATTTTTTTTTTCAGTATTACATGGACAGTCTCCAGAATAGATCATATATTAGTCCACAAAACAAGTCTCAACAATTTCAAAAAAGAAAAATATCATGTAAGGTAACTTTTCTGGCCACAATGCACTGAAACTAGAAATCATTAACAAGAGAAAACTCAGAAATTACACAAACACATGGGGATTAAACAACATACTACCAAATGACCAATAGGCCAATGAAAAATTTAGAAAGTAAATTTGATAATTTCATAAAACAAATGAAAATGACAATACAACATACCAAAATTTATGAGATGCAGCAAAAGCAGTTCAAGGGGAAATTTATAGCAATGAACACCTACATTGAAAAAAGGTGAACAACTTTATATAAACAGCTAATAATGCATCTCAAGGAACTAGAAAAACAACAATTGAAACCCAAAGTTAGGAGGAGGAAAGAAATAATAAAGATCAGAGCAGAAATAAATAAAATTGAGAATAAAAAATACAGAAGACTAACAAAATGAAAAGTTCTGTAGAAAAGGTAAATAAAATTGACAAACATTTGGCTGGATTAAGAAAAAAAGAAGACCCAAATAGATAAAAACAGAAATGAAAAAGGGAAGAAAACAACTGATACCACAGAAATATAAATAATTATTAGAGAGACTATTACAATCAACAATATGCCAACAAATTGGAAAACATATAAGAAATAGGTAAATTCCTGGACAGTTCTAACTACCTAAATTAAACTGTGAATAAATAGCCTCAACAAATCAATAACAAGTAATGAGATTAAAGTAATAATAAAAAGTGTTTCATCAAAAGTAAAGCCAAGGACCTAATGGCTTCACTGCTGAATTCTACCACACACTTTAAAAAGAACTAATAGCAGTTCTACTCAACCTGTTTCAAAGAATTGAAGAGTACTTCCAAACTCATTCTACAAGCCCAGCATTGCTCTGATACCAAAAGTCAGATAAGGACAAAACAAAAAAAAAACTCTACAGTTCCATGTCATAGGACAGAGATGCAAAACGCCTCACCAAAATGTTAGCAAACAAAGTTCAATAACACATTAAAAAGTTATTCACTATGATCAAGTGAGATTCGTACCAGAGATATAAGGATGGTTCAACATATGTAAATCAATAAATGTAATGACACATCACATTAACAGAACCAAGAATAAAAACCATATGTTCATTTCAATAGATGCTGAAAAAGCATTTAATAAAATTCAATATCCCTTTATAATAAAAACTAAGCAAACTGAGTATAGAAATAACATATTTAAAAATAACAAAACTCATATATAACAAATTCATGGTATAATGAATGATTAAAAATTGAAAGCCTTTCCTCAAATATCTGGAGCAAAACAAAGATATCTACTTTCACCATTTACATTTAACATAATACTGAAAGTCCTGAACAGAGTAATTAGGCAAAAAACAAACAAACAAACAAACAAAAAACAACAAAAAAACAAAGGGCATCCAAATGGGAAAAAAAGAAGTCAAATTCACCTTATATGCAGATGGCACGATCTTAAATTTAGAAAAACATAAAGACACCACCAAAAAGCTATTAGAACTGGTAAACAAATTCAGTAAAATTGCAAGATACAAAATAAATATTAAAAAATCAGTAGCATTTACATACACCAATAGCAAGCAATCTGAAAAAGAAATCAAGAAAACAATCTCATTTACAACAGTTACAAATAATATTTAAAAATCTAGGAATCGAAAGTAATCTCGCGCCTTGGGAGGCTGAGGGACCAAACCTACATTCTGCTGCACAGAAAGTTTGTAAGACGGTGGGAGGTAGGTTTCAGTGGGTTCATACATCGATAGGGGGATGCTGGAATTGGCATACAGTTTCTGAATCACAGCTTCCCCTCAACTAAACCTCAAAACTGCAAAAAGTACAACCCACAGCCCACACTCCAACCTCAAAAGTGAACAAAGCCAGAGGACCCTCATAAGGAAGAACAGGAGATTGCACAAGCAAAGCAAAAGCAA